>UESW01005077.1:0-182871 GCA_900491605.1 Calamus simplicifolius | reverse complement strand
TCTGCGAAGCAAATCAATTCAGCTTCGACTAAGCAGGACATTCAATTCGGAACTCCCGAGAGCAATCCAACCTTAAAACACGGATCGTTTGTGATTTGTTCTCCATCAGGGAAAACTTCTGACAGAAAAGATCGTTCGAAAAATGATGACCAAAACAATAGGACAAACAGAAGGAGACAAAAGATTCATTCATTGAAGTTTCAGTCAAATTACAAGTCGAAAAAAAAAAAGATACATCAACAGCCCTTAAGAATCAGGGTTTGAATCGTTTCTAGGGGTCCGCTCGGCGACGTTCGGGGGAAGTTGACTGGGCTCACCCACTTCAAATACGGCTGATGGAGGAACTTCGAGTTCCTCAGCACCGGGCTGGGAACACCCCCTAGAGCCAAGGCCTCATTAGTACCTAGAATAGTCTCGAGGTCGACATCCGAGATATCTTCATATTCAGCTTCTTCAGCTCCCGGGGTACGAGTATCAAAAAACTCAGCCTCAAGAAAAGATAGATCTAACTCAGGATATGCCTAGGAGATCTTTGACCTAGTCTCCTCCTCGCCGAACCAAAATGGATCAGCGCAGGCCACTTTGTGCTCCTTGGAGAATTGAGCAGAACTCTTGTACTCGTCCACGGCTGAGGAGATTCACCTATTAGCTTCAGCCAACTGATTCCCAAGTTCGGAGTTCATTTGACGACTCGAGGCCAACTCAGCTCTCAAAGCCTTGAGTTGGTTTGCGCCTCGAGCTCGATTTTGCCTATCTGCAAATATCGAACCATTTGAGACCATAGCCAAAAGAAAAGACATCAAAAATAAGCAAATAAGAGGACACAATACCTCTTCTTCCCGCCGAGCCATTTTATCGCTCAACTCGTGAACTTTTTCAAGGGCCTTCAACTTGGCCGCTTTATTCTGCTGAAGACCCTTCTTGAGGTCGTTAATTCGGGATTGCTTGTCCTCAATTTCCCACCAAGATTGATTAAGATCAGCGGTAAGCTTAGCAATTTGATCGTGCTACCACTTCAGCCGATCCTCCCTATCGGTAAGCTTCCTGTTCAGGTTGGGGAGCTGATCCTGCTGTCACCGGTACCTACGTTCCTCCTCATCGAGCCTCTTGATCCAACTATCTTTTTCCTCGGCATGGCTATTCTTTAGCTGGCCCCACCTCTCGTTAAAATGCTGCCACATGGCATTACTTCATCGGCATGCTTAGACTTGATTTGAGATAGCTCCAAGCAGGCCTTGTCCGATTGCTCACGAAAGCCCTGGAGCTCTTTGACTTGAGTCTCGAGTCGAGAGGCCCTCTCGATGGTGGCTTGGTAGGACCTGCTCATCTTATCGAGATCTTCATGGATAGATGACAAGGCCCTGGAAAGTCTGCTAGTTGAATCCACCATCGTCCGAAGATCAGCGGCCTCCCTCCTGGCCTGGGCATAGGCCCCCATGGCCAGATTCAAGCGCCAACTCAGTGCCCTCGTAACTAAAGCATTCTGTAGAAAGAGTACAAATTAGAAAGTACGGCCGAGCCAACCGACTAAGAATTTTTACCCAGGTACGATGACTTACTCAGGAGGCATAGTTTGCAGCGATCTTCATAAGAGCAGGGCTACTGATCTTAGGGAGAAGGAAGACATCCATCGGCGCCCCAGACCGCCCAAAAGCCGCCTCAACAATATCTTCCACGGTAGGCTCACATGCTGAGGAACCCTCCCCATGTGCAGCATAGACCGCATTAAGGCGGCAAACATATCCTCCACCTTCGAACTAGGAATAATGGAACCCACGGCCGAAGAACTGGCCTGAGGAGCTTCGACATGAGGGGCCGCCATCCGCTTGGCCTCCTCCACTAGAGCTCTAACCTACGGGGCCGAAGCATGAAGGAGCCTCAGCCCGAGCATCCCCCCGCTCGGTGATCCTTCTTCTTCTTCCTCTTCCTCTGTAGGCAACGCTTCGTCCCTGGTGGACTCTACACAAACCTCGGTTTCCTCCATGGCACCCCTGAAACAACGAGGGAGAGCCCTTCGGCAGGAGGCACCTCGGCCTCCACCGACCTTTCCATCGGTGGCTCTGCGCGAACTTCAAAAGCCGCGACTGCCTCTTCTAACCTCTCGACCAAAGCGAGGACCCCTTCCTCATCAGCACGCAGCACTCCGAGGCTGTCAGCCTTTGGCAAGTGAGGCTGATTAGCCTCGGACGAGAGGATTGCCGGGTGAACCGGTAATGTCTCCTCAGCATCGTTTGATATGACCACTATTTGGAGAGGGAAAACTTCAGTAGCTCCCTCCGAGCTCCCCCCAATGATTCTCTCTGCTGCCTTGCCCCCCTCCGGCAGGGAGGGCTCATCGACCACGGCCAGCGCTCCACTTACTCCCCCTTTGGGATGGAAGAGTGGCGACCGATGCTATCCTTCTTCGGTTCCTTCGGGCGAGACCCGAAAGGATGGGACCTCTTTTGGACCTGTGCATGTCCCCAGAGCTGGAGCCCCTGTGGCGCTTACCCAGCTCCTTCCTCATTTGGCCCACAAATGCGGACCTCTCGGCTGAAAACACAACAGATATTCGGTTAAACAACAATGGAGTTATCTAAACATACTGACTATCAGAGCGAAGACTCACCTTGGGGGTCAATGGAGCTATGCCCGATGGCGAAAAGGGCATCCTTAGATAACAGGGCGCTGGCCGACAGCACCCGACCACCACGGAGGGTTACTAAATCCCTCTTATCCTGCTTGGATAACTCCAGGCGTGCCTCCGGGTCTTTCACGTAGCTCGCCCATCCCCCAGAAAATCTGAGCCGATGTTCCTCTCGGTAATGAAAAATCTGGACTTCCACTCCTTTATCGAAGACGGATTATCTGAAATCATCTTGAATGACTTCCGGGGACCAATATAGGGCCACTTAGAGCTTCTCCCGGAAACTAGGTTATAACAAACTCGGAATATAGAAAGGGTCACAGTCACCCCAACATGGCTACACATTGAAATGAACCCGATGAGATTGCGCCAGCTATTCGGGGCCACCATTGTCGGGCAAATGTTGTAAAACCTCATCACCTCCTGCACCAGCGGGTGAAGAGGGAACCGGAGACCTGCCCTGAGGCTCTCCTCATAGAAGAAGACTCCACGGCTTAACTCCGACGATAACCTATGGTCGGCCTTCGGCACCTATAGGGACACATCCCAAGGAACCCTATAATGGCGACGGATTCTATCCAGGTCGTCAAAGGTTATCTCTGAGGCAACATCATCCGGACCCTTCATATTGGCAGAATAAGGGGCGGAACACGAACAAGTAAGCAAGGATTCAGGGAGGAATGAAAAATCTCTATAGCAGGGGTGAGAAGGCGTTACAGGAAGAACGCCGCCCTAGCCCTCTTTAAATAGCGATCCATAAAGAAAGCCCAAGGCACTAAAACTTCCAATATGAGCGCCAAAAAATGCAAAAACCCTGCCACACGGGGCCCCTGCAATCGCGGCCTGCTGGAAACGAGGCGTTCCCTCCTCGTGTTGCAGTGAAAATGATGACAAACGATGGCCCGTCATTTACGAGATTATCATTGCCTGCCTTTTTGAATACCCCGAATGAGATTATTCCGGAACTCTACTCCCTACATTCGAATTTACACTTCGGACTAGGAAGTGGGGGGCATGTGATGAGGGGTAAAATTATCATTGTATTAATACCCGCACACGTCGACAATTGGGACAAGTCCAATCCCAACGTCTTGTCGGCCAGCTGTCACATCCGCCAAGTAGCAAAGCCCAATTGCCCTCGGTGGCGTCGGGTCACCTCAACGACCCGAGCTATCTTCATACCTCGGCAGCCCGAGCTATCTTCATCCTCGACAACCCGAGCTATCTTCATACCTTCGCAGCCCGAGCTAGAAACCAAATTGTTCCCTACCTCGGTTGAACCAAGGCACTCAATACCTCTGCGAAATCCGGCACGGGAGAGTTCGAATTCACGATAACTCAATAAGATTCCAAACAGAGAATCATGCCCAAAGTGGCCTAAGGGCCATAGGGGTAGCATAGAATCTACACGATCGCTGAATCTCAAAGCATCAACCAACTCTCCCGGCCGTCGATCCTCTAATTGACAAGATACGGATCCTACTGGCCTCGTAACAAACTTGATTCGAATCCGTTTCGAATCTCAACAACTTTTAGACTCCTCGCAACATGTCCAAGGAACCAGGTGATCGCCTATAAATACCATGGCCCTCAAATCTCTCAGGTACGCACTCAATCACTGACTCTCATACTGAAAAACTCCATTGAAGCTCCCACAGAGCTCGGAGCTCCTGGAAGAAAACCCAATTGAGGAAACTCTTCTGTGATAGTCTTCTTCTCACATCTGCTTGCTGTGAATCTCCACTTACTTGAGCATCGGAGGGTCCTCCACAGAGGACAACCCTAAAAAAATCCTCTGTGCGCGTGGACTGTCTTGCAGGTTCCATCCCGGGCATCAAGATTGGTGTTTGGATCCGGAGCTAGAGCGCACTTGAGTCGGAGAACGGATTTTCACGGCAACAATACTAAAATTGCATACTAAAATAAAAAATAGTTTATGAGGAAAATGTATTTTTTTCTACTTGAGCATTTAACACAAATAAAATAGTGTTACCAATCATATAAACTAACATACAAGAAATAACAGGGCATAAAAATTCTTTGTTGGCACAGAGAAACATAACCATACAGTAAGAAATAATGGGTTCCTACCTGCAATTGTAATGCCTTAACACGTGAACAAATTTTTTGCTTGAAGGACAAGCACTTCTAAAATCCATTAAAATGGCAAGGGATTGTTATCATTTTATCTGAGTTATCACAATGTTACCAGGCTTGATGTCATTATGAGTAGAGGTAGGCACTGGGCCGTGCCGCCCATGGCACGGCACGGCCCAGGCCCACATGGGTCGTGCCAGGCACGGCCCGGTACTGTAGCAATATCGGGCCATGCCGGGCGTAAAAATTTTTTTCTGTTGGCCCAGTACGGCACGGCCCATGATGGGCCTAGGCCGGCCCGCCGTGCCGGCATGGCAGCCCAAGCCCACCTAGGCCTAGGCCTGGGTCATGCACGGCTCAAATAAAAAAAATTTATAAAAAAATATTATTTTAATAAATTAAAAATTATTAGGAATAAAAAAATTTTATTAATATGAAGCCACCTTAATGGTGGGGGGTTTGGCATAGACCTCTACCAGTTTATTAATTTAAAATCAAATGGTACAGAAGGGAGGGGGGCTAGGCCTGACCTCCAGAACATAATACAATAAGTAAGGAGAAAAAAATAGAAAGAAAAAAATAAAGATGACTCACTTTAAGTTTTTAACAATTTAAAAATAAAAATATATAATTATAAAGTATAAATAACTCACTCATCAGTCATCAGTAGTATTTGTGTCATCATCATCGTCGCTGGTTAAGTCATGTCTACCTTTATCTTGAAGCCTCGCCTCAGCATCCAACCAATATTTGAAGCAGATAAACATCTCAACTGTCTCGCCAGTCATCCTACTTCTCTTTTTGTCCAAAATACGTCGACCTGCACTGAAAGCGGATTTCGATGCTACTGTGGACATCGGCACAGCTAAAATATCTCATGCAATGGCAGACATAATATGATATTGATTTCTAACACTCTTCCACCAAGCTAATACATCTAGACTTTCTATTTGATCTTCATCACATGCAGAATGAAGATCATTTCGTAAATAAAATTCTAATTCATTACTTAAAGATAAAGAAGATGAAGAAGATGAAGCATGTGCGTGTCTTCTAATGAATAAAAAATAGATGACGAATGAGATCTAGAAGAAGAAGCAAAGCTTTGAGCAGGTATTCTAGATCCATAAATTTTATCATTATATAAATCATAAATATCATTAAGAAGTCGTGTTATCTCATCTTTAGCGATTTTGATTCATGTTTTCACAATATTGATCAATTAAAAAAATTACACCATTTAATTTAACTCTAGGATCAAAAATAGCAGCTAAGTTATGCAATGGACATATCTTATTCCAATATTCATTCCATTTAGTTTCCATATTACGTATAATAGGCATTAAAACTTCATGATATCTATATTCTTTAAATTTTTCACTAATTACATATGATTTTTGTAAAAATGAACAAGAAGTTGGATAATAAATACATAAAAGAACATTTGTAGCATCATAAAAAGTAACAAAAAAATCTTCTAAAATTTTACCTTAATGCCAATCAGCTTCAGTCAATGTAAATCTTAATCCACGCTCATTAATATAAGCACTTAATAAGTTCTTATATAGATATGCATCATGTATCATGGCATAGGTACTATTCCAACGAGTTATTACATCAAGTTTAAATTTTTTAAAATGTTTACCATGATCTATATATAATTGTTTAAATTCTTGAAGTCTTGACCTGAAGCATGAATAAAAGAAACTGCATTTCTAATTTTAGAAATAACCTCTTGAATTATGTTCATGCCAGATTGAGCAAAAAGATTTAATATATGACATGCATATCTAATATGAAATAATTGTCCATCTAAAATGGGATGCAAAAAGTTGTTTAATAATGCAATAATAGAATTATTATTAGATGCATTATCAAAAGTAATTGATATTATTTTATTATTAATATTATATGAGCATGTAGTTTGATAAATAATATTTAAAATTTGTTATCCTGAATGCGGAAAATCAAAAGCACGAAAAGCAATAATTCATTTATTTAATTGCCAATCATTATCAATATAATAAGCAGTAATAGTAATAAAACAATTACTACCTACATATGCCAATCAAATATCAGAAGTTAAAGAAATTCTAGCATTTAAATTTGAGAGGCTTTCAGTTAAACTTTGTTTCATTGCTAAAAAGTTTGTCATAGCCACTTTTCTAAAGGTACGACTACTAGTTCTTTTATAAACAGGTTGTAGGCCTAATTGAACATATCTTTCAAAATTATAAGATTCAGATAAACTAAAAGGTAATTCATCTTGAACTATCCATCTTAACAGTAATTTTCTCTGATTTTTGTGGTTATATGCAAAATTACCTACAAGTGATCCCTCTTATATATTAAGGACACATTGCTGATGGAAATCATGCATCCTATGACTCTCTTGATGTCTTTTTAAATGCCCTATTCCCCTAGTACTAGAACAACTGTAAAGTTTTGCATATTTTTTATATTTTGCTTTATAGACTCCATCAACCATAATTCTATCGAAATCAATCCAAACATTACTAGTCCTCTTACGAGAAGAGGTTTGACATTCACTGACACTGGCTCTAGATGGAACTTGGAGTTGGGATTGGGGTTGGGGTCCTTGGGGATTAGTTTTCTTACCCTCAAAAAAAGGGTGCATGTTAAAATTACATTAAAAGATGTCATATCTAAAATTTTTAATTAATAAATATAAAAAAATAAAAACTAACCCACAAAAAGAATTGAGAAAAGATTAGAGGTGGAGGCATGGAGCCGAAATATGTGAGCTTTCTCTTGCGCTCTCGCCTCTCAACAAGAAGTGACATTGTAGCACTTGACTACTTGCTTGAGCACTTGCCACTTGTAAGAACACTTGCAAACTAAAAATTAAATTGCTAATCTACTAGAGCACTTGCTAGAAGAGAGAAATAGTAGTAATAGAGAAGAGTTGGTTTGGTGTGGTAAGAATGAGGGAGAAATGGGCTATTTATAGAAGTCCCAATTTTTTTTTCAAAACTACCCTTTGATATAGCCGTTATATGACTGTTGGGAGGGATAAAATGGTCTAAACCCCTCCCAACCGCTTTTAACGGCTATATAGCCATTTTTAACGGCTATATAGCCGTTAAAAACGGCTACTGGCACCAAGCTGTGCCTTGGCAGCTGTGCCTAGGTAGGCCGTGTCATGGCACGGCCCCTGGCACGACCCACCAGGGCCGTGCCATGGCATGGCCCATCACGGCCCGTCACAGGCTTGGCACGGCCCATGACCCAAAATGGGCCACGAGCCGTGCTGGGTCTGAATTTTTTTTCCATGCCGTGCCTGGCACGGCCCATTAACAAATGGGCCGTGTGTAATGGGCCGTGCCAGGCACGACACGGCAATTCTAAAGGCACGATGGGCCTGGGCCATGCCGTGTCAGGCATGGCTCAATGCCCACCTCTAATTATGAGCATATGGAGGATCAAAACTGTACATGTGCTTCAGTGCTGCACAAAGCTACATAAAACTATGTTAACTAGCTTTCATTTTTATCCATGTATGAAAAGCTAATAGTGAGAAAATTGCGCAAAGTTTACAAAAGTGCATAAGTGTAAAGAACAAGGTCAAATTGCAGGAGAAAAAAATTAAAAATATGTCCAAATAATTGAAATTTTATATTTCAAAGCTAATTTTTGACTGTATATCTAGGCTGGAACAAAAGTACACAGACATTAGTCTCACACTAGTAGCTGCTCACACTAATTTTGCGACACAAGCTAGCTGATTATTTCTATTAGACTTTTGTATCAAAAGATGATAAGTCTCTAATAGTTCAATTTTTGTATTCAAGTATTTGATAAGTTTCAATAAACAAATTGAAGAATTACTTTAGAGTACTAAATATTACTTTTTAGAAATTTTGGGAGTTCTAAGTGAGAATAGCATCAGAAATCTTACCTTTTCAAAGAACAATGAATTTAACTTCTTAATTTTCAACCACATAAAGCATAAATTTCTGTTTTAACCTTTAAGATTGCGCATCACTTAGATTTAGACAATTACTGCTATTTAAAAATATGAAGACATGGGGTTTCATGTTGTAAGAAATGTCTCATCTTTCTAACTTCATTGTTCATTACAACTGTTGATTATACTAGATTAAAACTCTAGAAGATTGTCAAATGGAGAAGTGATTACGGAACACAGATGGAATCAATTAGAAAACCTTAGGCTATTTTGATCATAGTAGCTGAGATAAGCAACAACGATTTGTCTGAGGAACTGTTTAAAGGAAAGATTAAGCAGACAAGCCAAGAAAGAGAAAGCAAGATATCAAGAAAACCTTGATAGTTATTATGGCTACAAGTTTTTAATTCTGGCAAGTATGCATGCCTATTTAAGATTATTGGAATGCAATAAGTAACATTCTTAGAAACACGGTTAAAGTTCGCATTCCTACGCTGGACTAATTTGACTGCTGCAAGTAACATTCTTAGAGACAATTAAAACCTATCGCATTCCCATTTAAGACTAGTTGAGTGCTACAAGAAACGTTTTCAGAGAGAACTGTTTTTAAACAGTAACAGCTTTGACTTTAGAAATCACTAACATATGAGATAGAATTACAAACTAAGCCATCAAAGGCCAAAAGCATTTTGGAATGGACCCAGTTTTGAGAAACGAACAGGAAATAAACTATAAGCAGAAGTATTAAAAGAAGAGAATCAACGGATGGGAGAAGAAAGAGAAGACAGACATCAAAGAAAACCTAACCTTGACATTGGTGTATAGGACCATCTAAGTTCGGTCCCAACAGCATGGCTACAGTACTTTGAATTTTCATTCGGCAAGCATTTGTATGTAAAGCTAACTCACACGTAACAAGCAATAAAGAAAGATTTAGTATCGTTATATTCTATAAAAATTGTGATTCTAAATCCAAGGGATTCATGCAGGCCAATAGGATTGGTTGTTGTTGCTGCTGCTGTTGTTAGGTATAGCAAGTAAAATAGCTGGAGTTTAAATTCTAATTTGAAATTTGAAATACCAATTCCAAATACGAACAAAGAGAACAGAGAACATAGGAGACAGGATAAAAATGCAAGCAAACTTATATCCAAGATGAAGAGAAGAGCCATGATTGGTGGAGCCGCGTATCCCAATCCCTCCACAATAGCTTCTAGAGACGGATAAATCCTCCCGTACAATCCACTCCTGTAATCGAACATATAAACTTCCCCGCCAGCGCCATGGCCCCATATATCCCTGATTTGTTTTTTTCAAAAAAAATTCAGAATTTTTTTTTTTGACATTATAATGGCATTTCATACGAACTAGAAGCAATTCCTCTCTAATTACAAGCATAATATTGGATGCACTTATGGAAAATTAGGCCTAAAAATTCCAGAAATTAGTTCAGTATATTTGTAAAAACAAGTCAAAAGCCCGAGAGATTCAAGAATTCGTAAGAGAAAGGATAAGAGAAGACACACCGATTCCATAACTGAGTCTCACGATGGCTCCGAGCTTGTCCCAAACCGGGAAGTCCGAATCCCCTCCGCCAAAGCTCCGATCGATGACCGTCGTGCTGGTCGTCGTCGTTAAGGGGGAGGAGGAAGGCGAGGCCGAGGCGGAGACCTCCATGGCGGGCCACCGGAAGCGAACCCCCTGCGGCGGTGCTCCCCGCCGCTCCCCTCCGCCGAGGCCTTAATCCTCGCCCGACCGATCCCCTTCCTCATCTCCCGCGGCCAGAAGCCCACGCCACCGCTCAGAGAAGGAGAAGAAGAAGAACAACAACAAGAAGAAGAAGGGGAAGGAGTAGAAGAGCCGGCGGAAGAGGAGGAGGAGGGAGAGGACGCGATGCCATTGGAGCGCCAGCCGAGGAACCCGCCTGCTGGTGCTCTTAATGCTCACCTTTCCCGAGTCCCCCTGAACCCATCGATCCCTTTCCTCCTCCTTCGCCAAATCCTCCTTCTTGGCTCGGCGCCGCCGCGAGGAAGAATGAACCAAGACCACCTCTGGTCCCTGCCGGTGTTCCCTCAGCACGCCTGACGACTCCACCGCGGGGGTCACGGAGACCGCCTTCTTCGACACGACGCATCCCACCACCGCGGAGGACCCGCCGGACCGCCAGCGACAAGATCACGATAATGGACCCGGAAAACAGGAGAACCCTCAAGAAAATGGGAGATATCTCTCTCGACGGGGAATGAGAAAGAAAAGGTAAGACGGGAGAGCAGGGAGTGGAGATAACGGATGACTGCGAGAGCTAGATGGAAGAAGGAGAAGATGGCGGAGAATGGTCGACGGCGAGAGAGGGAGGAGCAGCGACGGAACGCTAACGGTTTGCCTGAGCTGATTGCGATCTGTGGAGAAGAGAGAGAGCGAGAAGGAAAAAGCGGGAAAATCGCGGGAAAGGAAGAGGAGCTATTACGATATTACTAATTCGTCGTAATAGATAAAAAAAATTATTTTTTTATTAAATCGTTAACTATTACGGTAATAATGTATATTTCGTCGTTATAAAATAATCTATAACGACGAATCAAGTATTTCATCGTAATAGTTTTAAATTAAAAAAATTATTTTTTATTAAATCGATAACTATTATGATGATGATATTTCGATATTATAAATTAACTTATAATGATAAATAATTATTTCATTGTAATAGATTTAATAAAAAAATATTTTTTATTAAAATTCTTCACTATAACGATGAATAAATATTTCGCCGTTATAAATTATTTATAACGTTGAAATATTTTTTCATCGTAATAATTTGAAATAAAAAAATAAATTTTTTATTAAAATTTTAATAATAACGATAAAATTATATTTATCATAATAAATAATTTATAACATGTGATAAATACATTTGTAACGATGAAATATTGTTTCGTTGTAATAACTTGAAATAAAAAATAATTTTTTATTAAAATTCTTAACTATAACAATAAAACTATATTTGTCATGAAATACATTTATAATGGCAAAAAAATTTTTTATCATAACAAATAGTTATTATAATTTAATTTTTATTTTAATGTAATAAGTAAAAATATACGATGAAAAAATCATAATAAGTTCGTCATAAATAACCCACTTTCTTGTGGTAAGGATTAGGAGGAAGCTAAACAAAGGGATCTAACCTTGCATGGAATGTCACGTTATGATCAGCGCCATTGCATTCCCATTTCCTGTTGATGGACAAATCATAGTATACTTAAAAAATAGTCCTTACAGTTGATTCACCTGATCAACCTCTCCCTAATTTTTTCAAAAAGAATTTTATCGGGAGGCTTATGCTCATGGTATATAATCCCGTATATTGGCAGCTGGGTGATGTGTTTGATATCCCAAAGAGTTGGGGTGACTCCACCATCAGGAGTTAGACATAAGTTCAGAAGGTGACTCCAATTCTCACAGAAGATTCTGAACAGCTGAAGTTGTTTTACATAAAGATAGAGAGAGGCGCCACTCTATCAGGATGCCTCTGGTAATACAATTCAAGTTTATGTTCTATTATGTTTTGTCTTCTTTCAGCACTTGTGGATAAGTCTCTTAATTGAAGGTGCCTCAATATTTGGAGATAGGTAATGGTTAATTATTTTCGTTGGAAGTCATCAACCCTTATTGAGGAAAAAAAAGTTGAATTTGATGGGATCATATTTGAATACCTGCGCATCTCTTACTCTCGAAAGGAGTAACCATAGAAAAGATTAAATTATTCCTCATGATGAAGGTCATTTTTACAGTTTTGGTTTTACAAACGCTGTTCCATCCCTAAAAGACGACAATGCCTTGGGGCTAAGAAGCATGCAAATTTTATGCCGGGCAAAACAGGGAATACTTATCATTGGAGGTCTAGTACCTAAATCGGTGATCATATAATTTAAGACCGCTAGAAAGCTTTGGGATTAACACGGAATCATACAGAGGGCATATTTCTATTGTTTGGAATTCACTGTTCCAAGAACCTCAATGGAGACTTTATTGTGAGGTTTAAACGCAGTGATAAATCAATGTCTTCTGACATCTGCATTCGGTCTTGACCTAACAACCTCTTAACCCTTGAAGATTCTTAATTTGGGCAAGACCATAGCAGACACATTTGCAAGTGCAACACACTTATTTTTTATTTAGATCTCCTGTACTATTGACGAGGGTCCTGGTCTTGCAATGGAGTTTCACAAGCTCGAATTAATTGAAAAGAAATATGGTTGAGTGCAATGAATTCATCAAGATTGCTCAAAGAGCATTTTGTCAGCAGCAATTGCGTCTATTCTCTTCTGCTGCACTTATTTTGCTGCAGTTGGAAAAAAAAAAAACCTCAATAAAAAAAAAAGAAAACAGATTTAACTGATTTTACTTTTGGATGCCTCTTCGATGACCAAATCAAAACTACATTTAAAAACAGAACTGATTAAGAGGTTAGGAAGTTGCTTATTAGATATTTGTCCATTAGCATGATTCCAAGTCACACAATTTGACAATAAAATGATTCTTGATGTCATCTGTTTTTTTTTTTTTCATTTTTTTTAAAGTTTCTTTCAAACTAAAATGTGGTTAAAGCTGAAACCCAGCAAATGAAAGGAAATAGTTTTTGTAATTTGTACAAGAGGCTAACAATAACCCAGGAATTGAGTTTGAAACTTTAAAAATACTCTAGTCATAGGCTTTGTAACTAATAGATGTTCAACAGAGTCCTGGATGCCACATTAGCGCATGAGTTCAAAAATTAGAATAAAACAACATATAAGGTCTGATATGGGTGATCCAGCACCGTCAGGCTAATGGTAAAGGAGACTGACGGCGTCCTGCTTCAACCTTCCGAGGCCAGGCCAACCTCCGAGCTTACCGCCGAGGCCAACCTCCGAGGCCAGCTTATAGCTACGGGCCACCTTGCACATCCACGTGACCCACCACGCACCCATTACAGTACATGGCCATACCCCGTTACGGCATATGGTCCATCACTCGCCTGCAACCATGTACGGCCCTATCCCGTTACGGAGTACGATCTACCGCCTGCTTGCGGCTGCATATGGCCATACCTAATAACGGCGCGTACCTGGTGCAACCATAGCCACCCGATACGCATGATACCGTATTGGCAGGTGGCGAATGAGGCATGACACTCTGACGGGCTCATGGCCTGTCACTGTCAGTCCCTCCTTTTTGTCCGTTATCAGACGGGGATGTCATGAAATCGGTAACCTTTTGGAAGCGAAGGGGGGGAGAGATCTTGGAACAGGTATAAAAGCCCGCACTGGCGGAGAGGGAAGGATCCTGAACCCTAACTTTCTCTAGCTTTCTTCTGCTAGCTAGCTAATCTCTTGTCTATTCCGAGTGACTGACTTAGTGTCGGAGGGTCCCCACCGGAACGTCCGGTCTCCGAGGACTTTTCTTGCAGGAGTCCGGCGAGGAGGACCTCTATTTTCCCGGCGTTCAAGGAAGGTGACTCGGCGTCAACAGATTGGCGCGCCAGGTAGGGGGCAAGAAGAGAAAAGTTTTGAACTGTCAGCGACTATCTCTCTTTCCCCGAGCTCTCAAGCGATGGTGACGACCCGCGCACGAGAGGTCACCGCTAGTCATGCTGGGGGGCAGCGTCAAGGGGTTGATCTGCCAGCGGTTGGCCCTCAGCTCCCCTAGCCGACGTTCCTGCACCACCACCACCGCAGCAGCTTCAAGAAGACCAGCTTGCTGCCCTCGCCGCGCAAGTTCAATCTTTGGCGACGGTGGTCCAAGGCCTGCAACACCAAGCAGTGGCTGCGCAGCAACCAAGGCCCCTCCCGTTAGGGCCGGGAGTCATCCAACCCAGCCAGCATTCTTTTCGAGGAGGTCTCCTGCTCGAGAAGCTTGCCACAGCCGCGCCTCGCCCAAGCCTCACCGTCGCAAGCCTCCAAGAGGCCCCGGTCACCCTCTTGCCGCGCTAGTGCATCTCCCAAGCGGCGGCGTGGGAAGGAGGCGGAGCGTCTTCATCAGCATCGCTGCCACTCTTCCCCTCCTCAGATTCCTCGAGGGAGGGGTCCTTTGATGACAGAATAGCCCGCCGAGCTGAGCATCGGCTCGATGAGTACAACCAGCGGTTGGACGAGCTCAGCCGCGGATTACCAACCCACAAGAGGCGACTACGACAGCCGGCCACCACTGTCCCGCGGATTTGGAGGAACCGATCTCAACCCGGTTCCGACTTCCTCAGCTGGACCCGTATGATGGGACCACGGACCCCTTGGATGATCTAGAAAGTTACAAGGTTCTCATGCAAGTCCAAGGGGCAACCGACTCGCTCCTATGCATCGCCTTCCCTGCCACCTTGAAGAAAGCAGCCCGAGCTTGGTACTCCCGCCTGCCGCCGTGAAGCATTGACTCCTTCCGCCAGCTAGAGAGGGCCTTCCTGGCCCATTTTGACACCTGTCGAATGATCTCATGGGTGACCGACAGTCTCTTCTCAGTCCAGCAGAAGAGTGGCGAGTCCCTGCAGGACTACATCGCTCGGTTCAAGGAGGCTGCCCTGGAAGTCTACAACCTTGAGGATTCAGTGGCCACCTTGGCCTTGAAGCAGGGCTTCATCCCTCTCGCTTCGCGTACTCCCTCGATAAGAAGCCGCCCGGCTCCTATGTAGAGCTTTTGAGCCGGGCCCAGAAGTACATCCGCGCAATGAAGCTGACTCCTCAGCGCGAGGCCAGCGGAAGCACCACCAAGAAGCCAGCTCATCCAGAGCCTGTCAAAGTTTGACCTAGAAGGCTCGAGCCTCCTCGCCGACCAGACAACCATCCACGAGCTCCTACACCAAGAGACGGGCTCTACACTCCTATGCTCGCTCCGATATCGCACATCTGCTCGAGATCGAGGGCGAGCCTTATCTTCAGCGCCCTCCTCCAATGAACCCGAGGATTCCCCGCAACAAGAACCTCTACTGCCGATACCACCGGGATCATGGCCACGACACTGACGACTGTCGCCAGCTGAAGAAGGCAATAGAGGACCTAATCCAGCATAGCCACCTGGGAAGTTTGTCCAGAGGAACAACCCGGGTGCTCCTGGCCCATCAGTGCTTTCACCACCGATGATAGACAATGCTCCAACTGAAGATGGTGACGATGATTTCCTAGGGGGCAGGCGGCCCACCCAAGAGGCCAAGGGGGGAAGGGGAGTTAGACTCTGTAATCCCTTTTTCCAAAAGGGACCTAGAGGGGGTGGTCAATAAAAATGATGATAGCGTCGTTGTGTCTATGATGATAGCTAAACACACTGTAAAAAGAATCCTGGTTGATAGTGGGAGCTCGGTGGATGCTCTGAATTATGATGCTTTTGTTCGCATGAACCTGTCACCCGACCTGCTTCGGCCTGTCACCATGCCCCTGATGGGATTCACGAGAGATTCTATGAAGGTCGAGGGGGAGATCACTCTTCCTGTCATGGCTGACATGCCCCATGCCAAAGTACGGTCTTCATGAGCTTCTTGGTGGTCCGAGTGCCTCTCACTTACAATGCCATACTCGGAAGGCCCGGACTAAACCTCTTGGATGCCGTTATTTCCACCAAGAGACTCCTGGTGAGATTCCCAACCAGTGAAGGGGTTGAGGAGATGCGGGGAGATCAGAACCCACCGCCGCTGTGCTGCCACATGGCCCCCAATCCTCAGGGGGTGATGTCCACACCTACACCAGAAGCATGGACCCCCGGGACTCGCAAAGAGGGGAGAACCGGCGAGCGCCTGTTAGCCTTTCCTCTGGGAGAGGACCCGGAGCAGACTATCCAAGTTGGGGCGCTGCTTTCGGAGGAGGCTCGCGGCCAGCTCCTCGCTTTCGAGCCAATGCTGACATCTTCGCCTGGTCGGCATCCGATATGCCAGGCATTCCGAGGAAGTGATTACCCATCAACTCAACATCAAGCAGAGTGCCGACTGTTCGGCAGAAGAAGAGGAGCTTTGCTCCAGACAAACAGAAGGCTATAGATGAAGAGGTGCACAAGCTGATGGCAGCTAGACACATTCGTGAGGTACACTATCCCGACTGGCTGGCGAATGTTGTGATGGTCCGTAAGGCCAGTGGAGCTGAAGGATGTGTGTAGACTTCACCAACCTCAATAAAGCATGCCCCAAGGACAGCTTCCCGCTGCCTCATATCGACCAGCTAGTAACGCTACGTCTGGCCACAAGATCCTCAGTTTTATGGATGCATTCTTGGGGTACAACCAGATCAGGATGAACCTGGCTGATGAAGAGGCAACCTCCTTCATCACTGAGAAGGGGATATATTGCTACAAGGTGATGCCGTTCGGGTTGAAGAATATGGAGCCACCTACCAGAGGTTGATGAACAAGGTTTTTTAGAACCAAATCGGGCGCCATGGAGGTATACATGGACGACATGCTGACCAAGAGCGCCCACGCTAAGGACCATGTCGCCGACCTTGCGGAGACCTTCGCCAACCTGCGCTAGTACCGAATGAGGCTGAACCCCTGCAAGTGCGCTTTCGGGGTGGCAGCATGCAAGTTTCTGGGCTTTATGGTGACTCAGCGGGGAATTGAAGCCAATCCTGATAATATCCGAGCCATCTTGGATATAAGGCCCCTAGCTAATAAGAGGAAGGTGCAGCATCTGACCGAGGGTGGCAGCCTTGAGCCACTTCATGTCAAGGTCGGCAGAGCGGTGTCTGCCCTTCTTTAAGGCACTGCACAAGGTCAACGGCTTAGAGTGGACAAAGGAGTGCCATGAAGCTTTCGAGGAGTTGAAGAAATTTCTATCTACTCCTCCGCTGCTGTCCAAGCCTAGGGGCGGGAGGAACTCTTTTGTATCCTGTGGCCTCTCCAAAAGCTGTCAGCTCTGTGCTCGTCCGCATGGATGCCAACGGAGCACAGAAGCTAGTCTATTACACCAGCAAGGTGCTCCATGATGCTGAGACCAGATACTCTAAGACTGAGAAGACCATCTTCACCCTGGTGGTCTCATCTCAGCACTTCCGACCCTACTTCAAGCTCATCCGATCGTAGTGCTCACGGACCAACCACTTTGGACTATTCTGACCCGTCCTGACACTTCCGGTCGGCTAGCCAAATGGGCCATCAAGTTGGAGGAGTTTGATTTATCCATTCGTCCAAGACCTGCAATGAAGTCCCAAGTGTTAGCCGACTTCTTGGTCGAGTGCACTTGGGCCGAGGAGCATCCGAAGGAGTTGCACCTGAAGGCGTGCATGGAGTCCCCCATGGCCGAGGGGGCAAAGACGGAAGACTAGATTCTTCATGTGGATGGAGCGGTAAACTCTCAGGGGAGCGGGGCCGGACTTATCCTCATGAGCCCCGAGGGAGAGGTGGTGTACGCTCTCTGATTCCTCTTCCCGGCCACCAACAACCAGGCAGAGTATGAAGCTTTGCTGGCAGGGATGAAGCTAGCCAAGGAGCTTGGTGCGGAGCGTCTGAGGGCCTTCATGGACTCCCAGCTGGTCTCCGGGCAGGTCACCGGGGAGTACGAGGCTAGAGACCTGACCATGTCCCGCTACCTGAGTGAAGTGCAGTCTCAAGCCTCTCGATTCGCATATTTCCATGCCAGCTACATTCCCCAAGCGAAAAATGCCAGGGCTGATGTGTTGTCCGCTTGGCCACCTCGGCCGACGGGACCCTGGGAAGGACGTACGTGGAGCATCTGCAAGTCCCAAGCATCGAAGCAGCGGCAGAGGAAGCACTGCCAGTTGAGCATGGGCCCTCTTGGATGGAGGCCTACCTCTGATACTTGACCAATGGCGCCCTTCCCGAAGACCCCGCTGAGGCTTGATTACTTAGGCGACGGGCCCCGAAGTTCCTAGTGATGGACGGGAAGCTCTACCGAAGATCATTCTCATACCCAGTCTTCAGGTGCGTCGGACCTACTGAAGCTGACTATATCCTACGAGAAATCCATGAAGGCATCTGCAGGAGTCATCTGGGGGGCAGAGCCCTGGCGTACAAGGCCCTGCGGCAGGGGTATTATTGGCTGACCATGAGAAAAGATGCGGCCGAACTTGTCAAGAAGTGTGATAGCTGCCAGCACCATGCCAACATCCAGCGCAGCCGACATCTTAGTTGACTCCCTTGGCGGTACCTTGGCCTTTTGCCCAGTGGGGGATGGAGATCTTGGGGCTGTTCCCTCCAGCCTCCGGCCAGCGCAAGTTCCTACTAGTGGCCATCGACCACTTCACCAAATGGATCGAGGCTGAGGCGCTTGCCAAGATCACCGAGAGTAAGGTGAGGTCCTTCTTTTGGAAGTCTATAATATGCCGGTTCGGGCTCCCACATACCTTGGTCACCGACAATGGCTGACAGTTCGATAATGCACCCTTCCGAGGATTATATACCAAGCTCGGCATCCGTCAGCGATTCACTTCCGTAGGGCATCCTTAGACCAATGGTGCGGCCGAGGTGACCAACCGTATTATCCCCCAAGGACTAAGAGCCCGACTAGATGACTACAAAGGGCGCTGGGTGGAGGAGCTTCCCAATGTGCTATGGGCCTAGCATACAACGCCTCGGGCCCCCATCGAAGAAACTCCCTTCAGCCTTGTCTTCGGATCCGAGGCTATCATCCCTGTGGAGATTGGCACCCCCGAGCCCCAGGGTGGAATCTTACAGCGAGGAAGACAACCTGAGCCAGTTGCGGGCCAACCTCGACCTGGTGGAGGAAGTGCGGACCAAGCGCGACCCCGGATGGCAGCCTACCAATAGCGGATGGCCAGGTACTACAATGCTCGCGTTCACCCCAGAACCTTCTTGCCGGGAGTTCTAGTCCTTCGGCGGGCCGAAGTCTCAAAACCGACGGAAGGAGGCAAGCTAGCACCGAATTGGGAAGGGCCATATCGGATCACCGAGGCTCTCCCTCACGGAGCGTACAAGGTAGAAGAGCTGGATGGAAAGCCCCTCCCGCGGACGTGGAACGCTGACAACCTCCATCGGTATTATCAATAGTGTACCCTTTCTTTGTGTTAAATTCCATGTTTGTACTCTTTCGGGCTCTTGACCCGCCATTAATAAATGTGAGTTCAAGTATCCCAGCTTCTCAATAAAAAGCCCGACGCCAAACTCGGTACGGAAAGCCCAGTGTACCACTGGTAGACCGATGTACCATCGGCTCTCAACAACAAGCCCAATGAACCATTGGCAACGAAGACCCAATGTACCATCGGATTCAAAAAAGCCCAAGGCCAGACTCGGCACAGAAAGCCCAGTGTACCACTGGCAGACCGATGTACCATCGGATTCGAAAAAGCCCGAGGCCAGAGTCGGCACGGAAAGCCCAGTGTACCATTAGCAGACCGATGTACCATCGGCTCTCAACAACAAGCCCAATGTACCATTGGCAACGAAGACTCGATGTACCATCGGATTCAAAAAAGCCTGAGGCCAGGCTTGGCACGGAAAGCCTAGTGTACAACTGGCAGACCGATGTACCATTGGCTCTCAACAACAAGCCCAATGTACCATTGGCAACGAAGACCCGATGTACCATCGGATTCAAAAATTCCGAGGCCAGGCTCGGCATGGAAAGCCCAGTGTACCACTAGCATACTGATGTACCATCGGCTCTCAACAATAAGCCCAATGTACCATTGGGAACAAAGACCCGAAGTACCATCGGATTCAAAAAAGCCCAAGGCCAGACTCGGCACGGAAAGCCCAGTGTACCACTGGCAGACCGATGTACCATAGGCTCTCAACAACAAGCCCAATGTACCATTGGCAATGAAGATCCGATGTACCATCGGATTCAAAAAAGCCCAAGGCCAGACTCAGCATGGAAAGCCTAGTGTATCACTGACAGACCGATGTACCATCGGCTCTCAACAATAAGCCCAATGAACCATTGGCCTGGGGGAGGTTGAAAACTCAGGCTACTTTCTCCCTGGCATCGTTGAACCCCTGGATGTAGAAATCCGCATTGGCTTCAACTAGCTTGTGGGTGAAGTGCTCCGATGCCTTGAATTCCTCCACGGCCGTGGCAGCTCTGGCCTCGGTGGCTGCCTCCACCTCTGCGACTCGGGCCTCCCTCTCAGTGGCTAGAGAAGCCACCGCCGCTGCCCTTTCGGCCTCCTTGGAGCTCACCTCTTCCTCGGCCTGCTTCGCCCGATCCTCGGCCACCTGAATCGCCGAGTTCAGGTCGGCTATGTGAAGGTTTCGGGCCTCGACAGCACCCTCTGCCTCTGTGAGTTGGTTGAGCGCTGCCTGCAGCCTACCGGCCTTGGTTTCGGCTCTACTCTCTGCCTCCTTTATTTTGTCAGCGCATTCAGCCCTTACCAATTCCAGGGCCTCCTCCGCAGCCTCGGCCCGGGCCTGGACGTCCTCAGCATCCTATTGGATTTGGCGGGTGATAGCTTCCGCCTCGCCAATGGCCTCCCGGGTGAGCACGATGGAGTTGGCCACCTGCACTCAGAGTGTCAGCTATACACATTATTTAAATGATCTAAGCTAAAAAAAAGGAAGAGAAGAAAAGAAACATATCCACTTACTCGGACGAGGGCAGAGAAGATCTCCCAAAAGAACCTGTTCGCCCCCAGAGTTTGGAGCTACTCTTGAATATCAGGCTGAATGATGTTGGACATAAGCTGTTCAGCCCGACGCCCATCGCTCGTCAAAGAAAAACTGCGAGGGGTCGGCCCGGCCCTACTCCCCTTGGCAGTCTCGAAGTGCTCTAGCCCGGCGTGCGGAGGGCTGCTTGCTGGCATCTACTCGGGGGGCAGGCTCGCCGCCCCTGATGGCCTCTCCCCCCAAGTCCTATCTACTTCGGTCGGGGGTGGTTCGCTGGAAGCTGAGGGCTCCATCGTCGCCGGTTCCGCCATCGTCGGCTCCTCAATCGTTGCTCCTTCGGCCCTCACCACTTCTGGCGGGGTGTCGGCTGTTAGGTCCACCTTCGGAACCGGTGGAGACTCGCACTGCTCGGCCAGCGGTGATGCCCGCATAACGCGACGCTTTGGGGCCGGCGCTTGCTGCCCCTCTCTCGAACCGCCCTGCACCCTCATTCGCTTGGCCGCGGCCCTCTTGACCATGGTGGTCGGAGGCTTCATTGCTGCACAGCATCAGTTGGAGTCAGTAAAAAAAAAAAGAAAGAAAGAAAGAAAAGAAGAGAAGAGAAGAGAAGAAGAAAAGAGAGGGCGATATGGCTAAGTGCTGGGGCGTTTATTACCAACCGCTCTGTATGGTGAGGCCCGCCAGCTGGAGGTTATGCTCCGACAGAAGCAAGTTGTATCTGGGGATGTCGGCAGTCAACAGTTGCCCCAGTGCTTCTTGATCTCTTGGAAGGACGGTGGAGTTCATGTTGGGTCGGAGATCAGGATCCCCCCACCGGGACTTGACTTGGTCAAGATCAACAAAAAAGAAACGGGATTTTCATCCCTTGACCGAAGAGGGAAGAAGCAATTTGAGGACTCGGTCGGGTCGGGGCTGGAAGAGCCACCAACCCCTCTGCTGCCTAAGGGTATAGAAACTCCTAAAGAGGGAAAGTCGAGGGGTAATTTGGAGGTGGCGGTAAAGGATAAGAAAGGCGCAAATAGTCCGAATGGAGTTTGGGACCAATTGAGCGGGGGTCAAAGAGTAGTAGTCCAAAAGGTTAATAAAAAAGGGATGAAAGGGTAGCTGAAGCCCTAACCTAAGGGAGATCTCGTAAACGGCCACTCTGCCGGGCCGGAAGGAGACCACCATGTCATCAGGGGTTGGAAGGAAGAGCCCGACATCTCGGGGTACCTGGTAACGGGCCCTAATTATGGCTAAGTCTTGATCCATTACTGTAGAGGCGGTCCCCTCCGGGGATTCCACCCCTACCCTCAAAGAGGCACTAGCCACCGCCCGGCGCCTCCTTGCTGGGGCTCGACTGGTTGCTGCCGAGCGTCCCCTTGCAGGAACCCTGGCAGCGACCGGCCGTTGGGACAAAGGAAGACGGTCCTCCGAATCGGGGGACTCTAAAGAAGAAGGAGATGAAGAGGTACGGAGCCTCGAGGGAGAAATACGGTTGTTAGAGGGAGCGGAAGAAGTCCAAGATGGTGAGGAGGCCATGACAAAAGTTTGGGGAAGAAGGAGGGAGGGAGAAGGACAAAAGGCTAACCTGGAGAAAGAAATGACGGGGGCGATTCTCGGGTTGCAGAGAAAGCAAAGGACCAGGGGAAGAAGATAACTAAAGAAAAATGGTGAGTATTCAGCCTTCGCTTGGGTTTTGTTAAGTTTCAAATCGTCCTGCCTCGATTTGCCAGCCACGCGGACTCCCGCTATAGGCTGGGCCGCCTCGGCAGGCATCCGGCGCGTGGAACAAACTGCCTCCGGCCAATGATGGGACACCGCTGACGTCGGCACCATGATGGCAATGATGGCAGCCACTTTTCGTAAATTTCAAAAGGACAACCCCGCCTCGAGGGCGATCGTGGCAGATCGGACGGACAGTAGTGACTGCCCCTTCATATCCCCCAAGATGCCCGCGCTAAGTTATCGCAGCATTCAGAGACGCGTATCCAGGACAAGTTGGCAACGGATGGGGATCAGCCACTCGGGAGGTGACACCCCTTTCGCTCCGCCAGGGTGGACCTGCTCCATCTCAGGGGCGAGGGGGCATCTGATATGGCTGATCCAGCACCGTCAGGGCTAACGACAAAGGAGACTGACGGCATCCCGCTTCAACCTCCGAGGCTAACCTCTGAAGCCCACCTCCGAGGCCTACCTCCGAGGTCTACCTCCGAGGCCTACCTCCAAGGCCAACCTCCGAAGCCTACCTCCGAAGTCCACCTCCGAGGCCAACCTCCGAGGCCAACCTTCGAAGCTTACCTCCGAGGCCAACCTCCGAGGCCAACTTATAGCTACGGCCACCTGGCACGTCCACATGGCCCACCACGCACCCGTTACAGTACATGGCCATACCTCGTTACGACATGTGGTCCATCACTCGCCTGCAACCACGTACGGCCCTATCCCGTTATGGAGTACGATCCACCGCCTGCTTGTAGCTGCATATGGCCATACCTAATAACGGCACATACCTAGTGCAACCATAGCCACCCGACATGCATGATACCGTATTGGCAGGTGGCGAATGAAGCATGACACCTCTGACGTGCTCACGACATGTCACTGTTAGTCCCTCCTTTTTGTCCGTTATCAGACGGGGATGTCATGAAATCAGTAACCTTCTGGAAGCGGAGGGGGGAGAGATCTTGGAACAGGTATAAAAGCCCGCACTGGCGGAGAGGGAAGGATCCTGAACCCTAACTTTCTCTAGCTTTCTTCTGCTAGCTAGCTAATCTCTTGTCTGTTCCCGAGTGACTGACTTGAGCGTCGGAGGGTCCCCACCGGAACATCCGGTCTTTGGAGATCTTTCTTGTAGGAGTCCGGCGAGGAGGACCTCCGTTTCCCTGGCGTTCAAGGAAGGTGACTCGGCGTCAACAAGGTCCATATATTTACCCATCACATACGCGTAGGCATCTGCAAATAAAATTATGGACAGAACTCATCAATGTGAAGTGGTGGAAGAGCCTGAAAATTCAGAGTGATGGTCATAGATATATTATGTATGAAAATAAAAAGAAAAGAATAGAAAATATTTTGTGCCGATTCTTCACTATCTTCAACAAGGAGTGGCAGGTGATGCAGGTGCCAGTATTTTGTCTAATTGGGTGTATTATACAGAGTGTCCATGGAAGACGTCTGAATGGAGCAAAAGTTTGTTGCAGTTGATGTAAGCTCATATGTAGCACATCCAAAGTATAGAGGAGTTACACAGGTTTGAGAGCTTAGGCTACATAAGTTCTCATATTCTAAGTCATTTGGGTCGGCTTGTGACCCAAGAATAGAGAGCATGTGAGTCATGGGTATACATGGGCTCGGGTTTGAGTGCTTTCTTGCATGGTTTAGAAGAGAGTTTTTTGAGAGAATGTTTAATAACCTAATTGTAGGTTATGGGATTGGATTCATGGGGATTGGACTCAGGCTTCCATATTTTTAGGGAGTTTGTTAGGGAGTTGGTTATGGGCTAGTGCGTAGAAGTTTTATCATCGATGGATGATTATTTAAGGCTCTCTCTAGATGTAATTGGATAGACCAAGAAATAAAGGCATTCTCTTTTTTTCTATATCCATCTATTCTTCTTCTTCTCTATCTTCCCTCACGCGCCTGATCTCGGCGAATGCTGTGCAACAAGTGGTATCAAAGCCAGAGAAAGAGAATGAAGCCATCCCAGGAATAGGCTTTGTGTAGTCTCCAATCCATGGCTTTACATGAAGAGTGGATCGTCCTCTTTCTACCCTTGGAGCATAGCACACATTTGATCAGCCCCAAGTCGTGTGGAGATGCGGAAGCGAGATAATATCCCTGCTGAAATTCTGCAGCAAAATTTTGGATCTTGATATTGGTAATCTTTTGGATTGATTAGTAACTGGGATTTTCTTTGGTTTCTTGTGTCCCAAGATTGTAAGAGAGGGTCGTGGCCTCTCTTCTTCCTCACGTGAACCTTCATATCTGATCCAGAAAATCAAGAGATGTGCCCAAGGAGAAGGTGCTGCTAGGGTTTCTTCCTTCTCCTTCCTTGAGAGAGGCAGTTCCAAGAAGATGGCTAGGGCAGAGATGGCAGCAATAAAATCCTAAAAATTAAGGACATCTATGTGTGAGAAAGAGAGAAAGACGTGCATAAGAGAGGAAAGGAGAGGGATAGCTTGTTCTTGGAAGAAAAGAGTTTCTTTCATTCATCTATAATAATTGTCGTTACATGACTATATCAAACCCGTCCCCATGACGGCCACCAAAATAAAACTAGCACCACACATGAACTGCCTTATTATATGGATAATAAACCCTAAAAAACTTCCTTGGATCAGCCCATACCTTGGGCCCAAACCCAGCCCAATGATAGACTAGCCCCCTCAAGACTCAACAACCTGGGCCTTAACCCTGTGGAGTCTATAAACTCCACCCTAGGATTTAAGCTTTAGAGTATCATGCCAGGCTCTACAATCTCCATCTTGGTGCTTCAAAGCTGATAAAAATCTGCACATTCCCTCAGATCCATTAGTGTCACACATGAAGAAAGCTATCCCATAGAAGAGTCTTCGTAAGTGCATCTGCCTGGTTCTTCTTTGTATGAACTTTTACCAGCTTCACTTCACCTTCTTCCACCAATTCTCTGATCTTGTGATACCTCACATCTATATGCTTTGTGCGTGCATGATAGATTGGGTTCTGAGCCAATTGCAGGGCACTCTGACTATACTGTGTAACAATACTGTACCCTGCTTTACCTTCATTTCCATGATGAGTCTCTTCAACCAAAGAGCCTCCTTGGCAGCCTCTGTAATCCCTATATACTCAGCTTCTGTTGTAGATAAAGCTATAATAGATTGAAGGGTTGATCTCCAAGAAATTAATCCACCATACATGTGAACACATACCCTATGGTTCTTGTATCCAGATCACCTACAAAATTTGCATCCACAAACCCTTTCAATGGACCAATGACTTACTTGGGATATTAGATTTCTCCTTAATCCTTTTTTCTGCCCAAAAATTAGACCAAGTCCACGAGTTTCCTGAAGGTACCTCAAAATCCACTTGAATTCCTTCCAGTGCTCCTTCCCTGGGTTCGCCATGAATCTGCTCACTTGGCTCACTGCATATGCTATGTCAGGCTTACAACACACCATAGCATACATAATGCTACCCACTACATTGGCATATGGAACTCTCTCTATGTACTTTTTCTCTCATCTGTCTGGGGGTTCTGTAACTTAGAAAGAGACATGTGACTAGCCAAAGGTGTTCCAACTGGTTTGGCCTTATCCATCCCAAACCTCTCCAACACCTTTTGAATATATCCACCCAATGACAAGTGTAGAATTTCCTTGGTCCTATCTCTATAAATTTTCATCCTAAGTATCTTCCTAGCTACCCCAAATCCTTCATCTCAAATTCTGTTGATAATGCAGATTTCAGTCCATTCACTGCTTCAACACTCCTACTGGCAATGAGCATATCATCCACATACAGAAGGAGATACAATGCATCATCCTCATCCACATCTTTCACATAGATACAAATATCATATTCACATCTAGAAATCCAAGGCCCAAAATAAAAGTGTCAAACCTTTTGTACCACTGATGGGGTGACTGCAAACCATAGAGCGATTTCTTTAGTAGACACACTTTTTCTTTCAATCCAGATTCCTTGAAACCCTCTGGTTGCTTCATGTATATCCTCTCCTTTAGACTCCCATGCAAGAAAACCGTCTCCACGTCCATCTGCTGCAACTCCATACCTTGTTATGCTACAAGATATAACAACACACAAATTGAAGCATGACGTACCATTGGAGAGAATACCTTTGTGTAGTCAACTCCCTCTCTCTGTGAGAACCCCTTAGCAACAAGCCTTGCTTTGTATCTGACTCCACCTTGCTCTGAAGGTGCCTTCTTCTTTGTAAATACCCATTTTGAACCAATGGCCCGAGCATCTCTAGGTAGATCCACTAGCTGCCATGTCTTGTTCTTTTCCAGGGACTCCATCTCCTCCATCATGGCCTGCATCCATGACTCTCTTTCTGAACTTTTCATGGATTCTTGGAAGGTCTTTGGATCTTCATTTTAGTGAGAGCATAGGAAATCATCTCATCAATGCGATACTAAGCAAGTTTAATGATGGTACGCTTTGCCTTGTGTAGTGCCACACCCCTTTGATCATCTCTCAAAGCTGAAGTGTGTGACTCTACCTGCACCTCCTTCTGGATTGATGGCTCTCCTGGCTGATCCTTTACATGTATTGGGACATGCATACCAAACTCCACCTCAAAAGAAGCACGTTTTGAAGTAGAAATAGAAGGTACATCACCTATCAGCTAATGTTGTCCACTGCTGTCCTGTTCAGCCTTTTCAGCTCCATCTGCAATCTCTGACCTCTTCAAGATGCTCTTCTCATCAAAAATGATGTCTCTACTGATGATACACTTCTGTAAATCTAAACTCCATAGCAAATAGCCTTTAACTCCCTGTGGATATCCGATGAAGATCAGCCTTTGTGATTTTGGGTCCAGCGTGCTCCTTTCAGTTGCCTCCACATGTGCATAGGTGGGCAACCAAAGGTGTCCAATCTCCACCTTCTTCCCACTCCAGATCTCCTCTGGAATGCCTCTATCAAGTTTTCTATTAGGGGACCTATTAACAAGAAAACCAGAGAATATAATTGCATCACCCCAAAAGACCTTGGGCAGTGATGCCTGCAGCCTCAAACTCCTAGCCTTCTCTGTCAATGTACGATTCATTCTCTCTGCCACACCATTCTGCTGGGGAGTCATCCTCACTGTGTAATGGTGTTGGATCTCATTTTCCTCACAGTAGCTTCTGAATTCATTGCTTGTGTACTCCCCTCCATTGTCAGATCTCAAACACTTCACTGGTTTTCCTGTCTCCTTTTCAACACCAACTCTCCAAGCTTTAAACCGGGAAAATACCTCTGATTTTTTTCTTATCAGATATACCCATACCTTTCTGGAGTAGTCATCAATGAAGGTCAAAAAATACTTAGCCCCACCTCTGGCTGACACAGGGGTCGATCCCCATACATCTGAGTGAACTAGTTTCAGAATACCTTCACTTTGCTTGGAACTACTGGCAAACCTCATCCTATGTTGTTTGCCATAAATATAGGGCTCACAGATGTCATTGTCCTCCTTCTTGAGTGCTAGAATCAGACCTCTTTTGCTGAGTTCTATAAGCCCTTTATCACTCATGTGTCCCATTCGATAGTGCCACAGTTTATAAACCAACTGTTCATCCAGTGCCGCTGCTAGCACCTCTGCACCATCTATGACCACTGAGCCTTCCATCTGGTAGAGATTATTTTTTAATCTTCTTCCTTTCATCACCACTAATGCACCCTTGGTTATCCTCAAACATCCACTCTTCGGTTGGCTTCAAAAGCATATCCATGCTTCTCCAGTAGCCCAAAGAAATTAGATTCTTCTTCAACTCCGGGACATGTTTGACATTGGTTAAAGTCCTTATAACCCCATCATGCATCCTCACCCTTATGTTTCCAACTCCAGCAACCTTACAAGGATGATTATCACCAAGGCATACACTTCCTCCATCAGATTCTTCATAAGTTGCAAATCACTCCCTATGCGAAGTATAATGGTGAGAACAGGCTGAGTCAAGTATCCAACAACTATAACACTTCTTGGTCCCATCTAAAACTACAGTACATCATCTTCACTATCTTCAGATGAATTTGCACCACCATTGCTGGCTGAACCTCCCTTGGAAATGCCCTTCCCTTCTCATTCTTCAGAAGTGGGCAATTTCTCTTTAGGTGACTAATCTGATGACACTTGTAACACTTTCATGCTTTCTGCTTGCCTCGAGACTTAGATCTGCCTTTAGACTTGCCTCTAACCTTTTTCCAGGGTCTTCTTTGCCTCTCATTCACAACAAGTACCTCTGTGTTAGAGTTTCCCATGCGGATCTTTTCTCTTTGCTGGTTTGATCTCAGCACCCCCACAACCTCTTCATAATTCAAGGTCTCCTTCCTATATACCAAGGTTGTAATCAGACCATCATAGGAACTGGGTAGCGAACACAACAAGATGAGGGTCTTGTCTTTTTCATCAATCTTCACATCAAGGCTCATCACCTCTGAGCACACTTGATTGAATTTCTGAATATGGGTCACAAGATCAAGCATTCTCAAGCTGTACAACTGTTTCTTCAATCACAATTTGTTTGTCATGCTCTTTTCCATGTAAATGTTCTCTAAAGTTTCCTATAGCCTCCTTGCCGTGGTCTGCGTGCAAATCTCTTGCAAGACTTGATCAGCCAAGCATATCCTGATTGTGCTAAATGCAATCTCCTCTAACTCCTTCAATCCTCATAACTTACATTATCAGTCTTTGTTTCACCAAGACCTTATAAATCCTTTGTTGTACCAATAAATCCTTTACCCTTTGCTGCCATAGGGTGAAGTTCCCCTTGCCATCATACTTTTCAAAATCGAATTTAAAGCTACTAGATGCCATATCCAACCAAGAAACAATGCACACAACAAATACAGAAAATTAAACTTGCTGCAGAAATTTCTGGTTTGAAACCTTACCAAGAAACGTCCAAGATCCAATCTTTTCTCCACCAAATCACCGAGGCTCTGATACCAAATGAAGAGTGGATCGTCCTCTTTCTATCCTTGGAGCATAGCATGCATTCGACCAGCCCCAAGTCGTGTGGAGATGCGGAAGCGAGATGATATCCCTGCTGAAATTCTGCAGCAGAATTTTGGATCTTGATCTTGGTAATCTTCCCGATTGATTAGCAACTGAGATTTTCTTTGGTTTCTTGCGCCCCAAGATTTAATAGAGGGTCATACCTCTCTTCTTCCTCACATGAACCTTCAGATCTGATCCAGAAAATCAAGAATGCTGCCCAAGAAGAAGGTGTTGCTAGGGTTTCTTCCTTCTCCTTCCTTGAGAGAGGCGGTTCCAAAAAGATGGCTAGGGCAGAGATGGCAGCAATAAAACCCTGAAAATCAAGGGCATCTATGTGTGAGAAAGAGAGGAAGACATGCATAAGAGAGAAAAAGAGGGATAGCTTGTTCTTGGGAGAAAAGAGTTTCTTTCATTCATCTATAATCATCGTTACATGACTATATCAAACCCGTCCCCATGATGGCCACCAAAATAAAATCAGCACCATACATGAACCGCCTTATTATATGGATAATAAACCCTAAAAAGCTCTCTTGGATCAGCCCACACCTTGGGCCCAAACCCAGCCCATTGATAGACTAGCCTCCTCAATACTCAACAACCTAGGCCTTAACCCTGTGGAGCCTATAAACCTCAACCCTAGGATTTAAGCTTTGGAGTACCATACCTGGCTTTGTGGGTCATGTAAAGGAAAACATCAATGTGGTGGCAGCTAGCGGAAAGTGCTTCCGTGACATGAAGATCCAACGGTGAAGATTAAGAAGGGAAGATTGCAGGAGGACTTGCAGCCAACGACTTGTTGACTCTTCGTGGGACATGAAGGTGCTTTCTGAAGCATGGTGTGAGGTTTCTCTCACGGAACCAGAGCAAGCGGAAAGGGAAGCAACAAAATTTCATCCTAGAAAGTGATTCCAAGGTGGACGTGAAGATCACGTCACATATGGGAGGCGGCATTCTAGCATTGAACAAAAAAATTGATTAAAATACATTCAAATTCAAAGCAAGAAAAGGCTAAGCATCTTATCCAAAGAGAGACTGCAGAAGGGGATTTCAACTAGAATTTTGCCTTAGATGTTTTTTCTTAATTTATCTCTGTGATTGCTATTTGTGGCCTGATCAACCATGAGTAATGGAAGCAAAGTTGAGTTTGAAAAATTTAATGGAAAAGAAAGTTTTTTCATGTGGAAGGTGAGGATTGAGGATTTACTAGTGCAGAATTTTTTGATGTTGCTTGGAATCAAAGCCTGAGGAGATGTCAGAAGGGGATTGGTTGTCTCTTAAGAAGAGGGCATGTGCAGCAATCAGAGGGTGTTTGCTGATTTGGCTTTGTACAGTGTCCTAGATGACAAGAAATCGAAGGGTCTTTAGGCCAAGTTGCATTCCTTATACATGGGCAAAATTATGTGTAATAAACTTATGTTGAACAAATAATTATATAGTCTTCAGATGCAGAAAGATGGGGATATTGTTCTTCATATTCAAAAGTATGATAGGGTATGCAATGATTTGATGACTCTTGGTGTTACGATGGAGGAAGAAGATAAATCTCTTCTCTTATTATGTTCATTGCCTATGTCTTATGATCCTCTTATTACTACACTGCTTTATAGAAAAGAAACACTACTTTATAAAGACATTGTGTTATGCTAAGATCCAATGAGAAGCGATGAAAGATGACAGGGGAAGGTGTACCTCAGGAGAGCCTCACGGTGGGAGAGAGAACCGGCAGAGGCAAGGAGGTCAGTAAGCATAGGGGCTGATCCAGGTCCAAGTCAAAGAAAGGCAAAGGCAAGTTCAGGTGTTACAAGTGTAATGGGGTTGGACACATAAAGAGGAATTGTCCTCTTTGAAAGAAACCTCAAGAAGAGAAGAAAGAGAAGGAATCTATCAGTACTGTTGAAGATGTAGGGGTTAAGAAGGATCTCTTGGTGGTTTCGGATGCACACAGAAGTACAACAAATAGTTGGTTACTTGATTCAGCTTGCTCACATTATTATACAACGCATCGGTCTTGGTTTGCAGATTATACTAAAATCGATGTGGGGAATGTGACATTAGGGGATAACCATTCTGGCAGATGGCAGAAGTTGGCACAGTTAGGATCAGAATGTTTGATGGGGTTGTGAGAACTCTTACTCATATGAAGCATGTTCCTACTTGAAGAAGAACCTAGTGTCCTTAGGGTACCTAGAGAGGAATGGATTTGGTTTCAGTTGTCATTCCGGGAATGGTGTACTCAACATCATGAAAGGTGCCATGGTTGTGATGAGGGAAAGTGGCTGAAAAATAATTTGTATCAGCTAGTTGGATTTGTGATGTGTGGAGGGTCTAAGACAACAGTAGCAGTGCATAGTCAGCAGATATGTACCGCATGTGGCACTACCATCTTGGTCACATGGGAGAGCAGGGCATGAGGGTTCTGATGAAGGATAGAAGGATTTCAGCTTTGGATGAGGGTGTTGCAGAGGTCTGGGAGCCATGTCAGATGGGCAATGTTGACCCAAGTATTGATTTTGATGATTAACAAAAGACATGAGTATATTCACTATGTTTCTAACAAATTTAATAAGTGTTTCAGGATTACAAATGTTTAATCAGTCAAAGGTATAAGGAAATAAGTTTTGAATCAAAATTTAAAAGAAATTATGAAAGTTCAGAACTTAGAGTCGACACCCAAATAGCCAGGAGCCGACCCCAGGCGTATCAGAACATTTCTAGAATTTCGGCATGGTTCAGAGTCAACACCTACAGTTTCGAAGCCGACTCCAACCTGAGATACAGAGAAGTGTTTTTTGCATCAATTTTGAAGCTGACACCTGGAGATCGGGAGCCGACACCTGAAAATTCCAGAGTCGACACCTACAGTTCTGGAGCCAACTCCAACTGAGAAACAGAGAACGTTTTTTGTGGACAATGTTGGAGCCGGCACCCTTGTATTCCGAAGCCGACACCCAAAAGCACCGAGCCGATACTTAACTTTTTCGGAGTCGACTCCTCAATGAACTTCTTATTACTATTTTTGGACACCCGACTTAGAGCCGACACCTGAAAAGTTGGAGCCGACTCCAACCTGTCAGGAACGGATTTTTCAAATGTTAGAACGGACTTCAACGGTAAGATTTTTTCTACCTAATCTCTAACGGCTATTTTTCTTTGAGTGTAGAAACATCCAAGCATCTCACAACGGCTAGTTTTCCATCAAAACCTTGGATTAAGAGATCTATAAAAAGGAGGAACCAACCATTTGAAAAAGAGAGGAGAACAGAATGGAAAAAGAGAAATATTTTAAAAAATCCAAAAATCTTGAGAGAGAAATCAAAAGGAAAGACTCAGAACTCAAATCCATCAATCCAAGAGAGTCCAAAGAGAAATCCAAAGGAGGATTTGCAAAGTTCAAAAAGACCCAAATTTCTTCAACTTCTCAACTGCGATTACTGTGAAGAATCTGAGCTGAGGCCTGATTCAATCTTTCAAATGAGAAGAAGAAAAGAAGAAAAGCTTAAATCAAAATCGCTTCAAACAGGCTTTTCTTACCTTTGTTTATTCAATTACATATTTGCTCATTTGAGGAGCTGTTGTATTCAAACTCTATTTTTCATTATTGTTTGCTAATTCAATCAGGGATTGAATTAGTGGAGGTAGTATACCTTGGGACAAGTTAAGGATAGTTTGTGCTTAGGTTTTGTGCTGGTGAGCCTGTGAAAACCAGCTGGGTTCGTTGTGACCCGAAAAAATAATAAGTTTGGGTTGTGAGCTTGTAAAACAACTCGACTGTAATCAAGTGGGTTATAGTGTGGACCCAAGTGCTGCTTGGAGTGGACGTAGGTGTTAGAAACACCGAACCACTATGAAATCTTTGTGTTTGCCATGTATATTATCTCTCTCTATCTTATTTATTTGTGCTTAGCATTTATCTATTCATTGCACTCAACCACTTTCAAATCAGGCACTTAGTTTTAAAGTGTTAAAATTTTTAAGAACCCAATTCACCCCCCCCCCACTTGGGTTGCCATCAGGGCCAACAATTGGTATCAGAGCTTGTGCTCATTCTCAGTTTGATCCAACGATCAAGAGTTAAAGATCCAAATGGCAGTTCAAGCTGGATCTTCATTTGCTGAAGGTCAATCCACAAATAGACCTCCTTTATTTAATGGTTCAAATTATTCTTATTGGAAAGCTAGAATGAGAATTTTTATTCAAGCTTTAGATTATGAACTATGGAGTGTAATCACTAATGGTCCTAGCACACCCACACACTTAATAGATGGTTCAATAGTTCCTAAACCCGAAAGGGATTGGAATGAGAATGATAGAAAAATGGCTCAGCTGAATGCAAAAGCCATGAATATTTTATATTGTGCTTTAGATGCTAATGAATTTAATAGAATTTCTACATATATTTCCGCAAAAAAATTTTGGGATAGATTAGAAGTTACCCATGAGGGTACTAATCAAGTAAAAGAATCAAAAATCAATATTCTAGTGCACAAATATGAATTGTTTAGCATGAAACAAAATGAAACTATCACATGCATGTACACTAGATTTACTGATATTGTAAATGGTCTAAAAAGTCTTGGTAAGACCTATACTAATTCTGATTTGGTTCGTAAAATTCTTAGGTCTCTTCCAAGATCATGGGAAGCAAAAGTAACTGCCATCCAAGAAGCCAAAGATTTAAATACATTACCTTTAGAAGAGCTACTTGGATCCTTGATGACCCATGAACTGACCATGAAGCAACATCAAGAAGAAGAGGTCAAAAAGAAGAGAATGATTGCCCTTAAGCTGCAGAAAAGGAAACAAGCAGCAGTGAGGAAGAAGAGAAAGATGATGAGACAACCCTTTTTGCAAAGAAGTTCAGAAAGTTTATGCAAAGAAGGAGACCTTTCCATAAGAAAAAGTTTGGAACAAAAATGGAAAGTGAAAAAGAAAAAGAGAAGGACAAGGACAAAGAGAAAGACCCCCTCATATGTTATGAATGTAAGAAACCGGGGCACTTTAGATATGACTGTCCTCAATTGAAGAAAGCCTACAAAAAGAAGAAGGCTTATATTGCAACATAGAGTGATAGCGAAGAATCCTCTTCTAAGGAGGAACAAAAAGAAGTTGCAAACATTTGCTTTATGGCAAATGACGATGAGGTAAGTACCGAAACTCATGACTTTACCTTTGATGAATTGTTTGATGCATTTAATGAATTAGTTAGTGATTTTAAAGTTTTGAAAAAGAAAAACAAATCTTTGAAAAATGATAATTTAAATCTTGTCAAAGAAAAGGATAAATTGACTCATGAAGTTGAAGAACTGAAATCTGAAAATGAAAATTTGATAAAAAAAAAAGAATTGATTTCAAGTGAAAACCTTAGCTTAAAGAAATAAGTTGGTAAAAAAAAAATTTGATAAATTTACATATAGTTCTGAAAAACTTAATTTGCTTTTAAGTAATCAAAGAGCTGTATTTGACAAAGGTTATAGGCCTAACAAGAAACAAAAGTTTGTTAAAAATTTCTTTATAAAGAAACAAGATAAAAATGATATTTCATGTTATTGTTGTAACAAGAAAAAGCTTATGAATGCAATTATAAAAAATTAATAAGAATTTAAGTGTAAAAAGGAAAATATGGGTTCCGAAAGGAACAATCCTTATTGCTACTAACCATGAAGGACCCAAGAAAGCTTGGGTACCTAAACATAAGATTTGATCATCTTGCAGGAGTGTCTTGCGGCCAAAAGATCAAAACGAAAGTGGTATCTTGATAGCGGCTGCTCAAGGCACATGACGGGTGACAAAGATCAATTCATCACCCTTGAAGATAAAAGAGGAGTTGTTACATTTGGAGACAATGGTAAAGGCCAAATTATGGGATTTGATAAAATTCAAATAACTCCCTCCACTTTTATAGAAAATGTTTTATATGTAGATGGTTTAAAATATAATTTAATTAGCATTAGCCAATTGTGTGATAAAGGTTTCAAAGTTTCATTTGAAGCTTCTGTCTGCACTGTTTCCAATCCCATAGCATTATATTTGTTAAATAGAAATGGCAATGTATACTTAATTGATTTAGACAATCTGTCTACTAGTAATCATTGCCTAGTTGCTAATAATGCTAATGTGAATGAGATTGGATGGCTATGGCATCGTAGATTAGGTCATGCAAGCACACACCTAATTTCAAAATTAATTAGAATGGATTTAGTTAAAGGTCTTCCAAAATTAGATTTTGAAAATAACAGAATTTATGATGCATGTCAATTTGGAAAACAAACTGGAAACTCTTTCAAATCTAAAAATATTGTTTCCACTTCTAGGCCACTGGAGCTACTTCACATGGACCTTTTTGGACCTACTAGAACCACTAGTCTAGAAGGAAAGAAATATGGTCTTGTGATAGTAGATGATTATTCTAGATTCACTTGGGTATTGTTTTTGTCTCATAAGGATGAGACTTTCCCTATATTCATGAAATTCTTCAAGAAAGTCACTAATGAGAAAAACACACCATAGTGTCTCTTAGAAGTGATCATGGCACAGAATTTGAAAATCACTTATTTAAAAATTTCTGCATTGAAATGGCATCATCATAATTTTTCTGCACCTAGAACACCTCAACAAAATGGAGTTGTAGAAAGAAAGAATAGAACTTTAGAAGACATGGCCCGTACCATGCTATGTGAAAGCAACCTTCCAAAATACTTTTGGGCGGAAGCTATAAACACGGCATGTTACATTCTTAATAGAGCCCTAATTAGGCCAATTCTTAAGAAAACTCCCTATGAATTATGGAATAATAGGAAACCAAACATTAGTTATTTTCATGCATTTGGTTGTAAATGTTTCATTCATAATAATGGTAAAGATAATCTTGAAAATTTGATGCAAAATCTGATGAAGGCATATTCTTAGGATATTCAACAACTAGTAAAGCCTATAGAGTATTTAACAAGAAAAACTTAATTGTAGAAGAATCTATTCATGTAGTTTTTGATGAATCTTTAGCATCAAGTTCAGAAAAGATTGATGATGAGGAAGATACAAATTTTAGAAGAAATATTGAAAAATTAAATATAGATGTATCTTCAGATCATGAACAAGAAGCTAAAGATAATGATTCTTCTAGGGCTGATGTTATTGATACTAATCATAATGAGGTAGATCTTCCTAGAGATTGGAGATATGCCTATGGTCATCCAAAGGAATTGATTATAGGTGATCCATCTCAAGGTGTAAGAACTAGATCATTTATGAGAAATATCAATAATCATCTTGCATTTGTATCTCAAATTGAACCTAAAACTATTGAAGAAGCTGAAAAAGATAGTAATTGGATGTAGCTATGCAAGAGGAATTAAATCAATTTACTAGAAATAATGTATGGTCCTTAGTTGATAGACCTAAAGGTCATTCAGTTATAGGATCTAAATGGGTATTTAGAAATAAATTAGATGAAAATGGCATAGTAATTAGAAATAAAGCTAGATTAGTTGCAAAAGGATATAATCAAGAAGAAGGAATTGATTTTGATGAAACCTTTGCACCTGTAGCTAGATTAGAAGCAATTAGATTATTACTTGCATTTGCATGTCATATGAATATCAATTTATTTCAAATGGATGTTAAAAGTGCATTTTTAAATGGTTTTATAAATGAGAAAGTTTTTGTAGAACAACCACCTGGTTTTGAAGATCATGAATTTTCAAATCATGTTTTTAAATTACACAAAGCACTATATGGTTTAAAACAAGCACCTAGAGCTTGGTATGATAGGTTAAGCAAATTTCTAATTGAAAATGGTTTTTTAGAGAAAATGTTGATAAAACCTTATTTTTGAAAAGAAAAGATAAAGATTTATTGGTAGTACAAATATATGTAGATGATATTGTATTCGGTGCTACTAACAATCTTTTGTGTCAAGAATTTGCTAAGTTAATGCAGGGTGAATTCGAAATGAGCATGATGGGAGAACTCAATTTCTTCTTAGGACTTCAAATCAAACAAAGCAAAGAGGGGATTTTCATCAACCAAACAAAGTACACAAAGGAAATTCTCAAGAAGTTTGGAATGGAATCAATCAAACCCCTTGGAACACCTATGAGTCCTTCATGCAAATTAGACAAAGATGAAGATGGTAAGAAAGTTGATCAAAAGCATTATAGAGGTATGATCGGATCTCTACTTTACTTAACTGCAAGTAGACCTGATATCATGTTTGCTGTTTGTTTATGTGCTAGATTTCAATCTGAACCTAAAGAATCTCATTTAATTGCTGTAAAAAGAATACTAAGATATCTAAGTGGAACTAAAAATGTAGGATTATGGTATTCTAGAGACTCAACATTAAATTTGATTGCTTATTCTGATTCTGATTATGCTGGTTGTAAATTAGATAGAAAAGTACAAGTGTGCATGTCAATTTTTAGGAAGTAACTTAATCTCTTGGTTTAGCAAAAAGCAAAATTCAGTTGCATTATCTACTGCTGAAGCTGAATATGTTGCAGCTGGAAGTTGCTGTGCTCAAATCCTTTGGATTAAGCGACAACTTGAAGATTATGGCATAACACTTGATAAAACTCTATTAGATGTGATAATACTAGTGCAATCAACTTAACTAAAAATCCAATCCAACATTCAAGAACTAAGCACATTGAAATTAGATATCATTTTATTAGAGAACATGTAGCTAATAATGACATTTGTCTTGATTATGTTTGTACTGAAGAACAATTAGCTGATATATTTACAAAACCTTTGAGTGAAGAGAGATTTTGTTATCTTAGAGGAGAATTAGGAATTTGTGATCCATTGGAATGATTTTGAAACCCTTAAGATTGATTATCTAGAGTTCAATTATTTTCTTGAAAAATCTTTCATGATTTTAGGACAACTCATCTAAATATTTGAATCATTTGATTTATTACATTCCAAAGATTTTATCTAAAATTTATTGATTTTATTTTGACAAGTTTCGGATGTTTGAAACTCTCTTTTTTTCTAAAACTGTCAGTGGAGTCGACACCCCAATTTGTGGAGTCGACACCTTGTCTGTGTCGCTCACGGTCTGAGACCTTAGCCGACACCCGCCTTAGCGGAGCCGACTCCAGTTCGAGCGCTGACTGTTTTAGCGACCTGGAGCCGACACCTTGCTTTGCAGAGTCGACTCAAGTGGTCCCAGGTTGACTTATCTAGGGCAGAGCCGACTCCTCGTTCATTTCAATCGACTCCTAACCCCTCCAAACTCTCTCCAACTCTTCCCAAAACCCAAAATCTCTCAAATTAACCTCTCCTTAACACTCAATGGCACCCAAACGTAGGGAATCAGTGGTTGGTGGAGCGATGACTACTGGGAAACGGACAGTGAGGCGTCCGTGAGACAGCCTTCATCGAGCTCTTCATCCTCCTTGTCATCCACACCGAGCGCTGCTCCAAGCCCCTCCTCACCTCAAATCGACACTTTAGCAAGCTAGTAATCACAATGGGTAGGAAGGTAGACTTTCATTTCTTTGAGGAAGAAGGTTTTACCATTGGGCGACAGTTGAAAGAACTAGGTTGGGATAAGGTATGCTCCCTTGATTTACCTACTTATCCAGCCTTAGTAAAGGAGTTTTATTTCAATCTGTCTAGAGGAGATGGAGGAATAATTAGTTGAGTAAGAGGGAAAAGGATTCATATAACCTCAGAAATCTTAGGAAATCTTTTAGGGATTCCTATCACTGGGCTTACTGCAAGCATTCACAGTGAGAGGTCAGATGCTTTATCAAGGATGCTAGGAAGGAAGTAACTGAATTTGAAAAAATTAGGGCAAACCAATTTTGCCTCTTGAGTTAAGATTACTGCATAATATATGTGGAAGGATTTTGTTTCCCAAGACAGGGAGGTTTGAGTATGTCTCAGAGCGAGACATTGTAATTATGGACAGTGTTTTGACTGTACAACAAATTAACTTGGCTGGTATGATGGTTTGGTATATGGCAAGCTGGAATAAGAAAAGATCTACTTTACCCTATGGCATGATATTAACTTTAGTATTCCAAAGCCAGGGTGTTATTATTTCTAAAAATGAACCCAAAAAGAATTTAAGGCACACAGATTACTATAGTTTAGCAACTGTTCATTGGATGGGCTTTGTGAAGAAGGATGGTCAGTGGGAGAGGAAAGGTCACACTGAAGAAAGGGTTACTGAGACTACTGATACTGGTCCTTCAGAGGCAGGACCATCTGTGAGATACAGCTCACCAGGACCCAATCAGAGTGTACCTCCAGCTCCACCTGCTCCTTCCACTTCAGTTCAGTCATCCATTGGTTTTTTTGATATTCAGTTAGAACAACTTAAAAGTCTACTTGCTACTCACAAGGAAGAGATGAAAACTGAAATTGACAATAGTTTAATGAATTTAAGAGAAATTTTTATTCTTTGGATGAAAGAGTAAACAAAATTGAGTCAATCCTTGGATCCTCCTTAGAAGCATTAAAGAATGATCTCAAGAACATTTTTAGGAACTTAAAGAAATTAGAGGAGATTCTGAGACTTGTTCCAAATGCAATGCAGAGCTTCAAGACAAAATTGTTACTGCATGTGGATTCATTGATAGAAGACTGAAGGAATTTGTCAGAACTCAAAGTGAAGGAATGAAAAAAATTGTAGAAGAATTGCAAAGGCTTCTTAGAAATCATTAGATACTGCATTTTGATACTTTTGATATAATGAAGTTCTTTTTGATGTTATGAAGTTACTTTTGATAAAATGAAGTTACTTTTAATGTAATGAAGTTTGATGAAATGAAGTTCTTTTTGATGTAAAATGTTTACTTTTATCAAATGCAATGTTGTATTTTGGATGATGAAATGAAATGAATGAATTACTTGTATTTTCAATCCAATTTGTTTGTTCTTTTGAGAAAGATTAATTGAACTTGAATCTTTTCTAAAACCTTTTTGTTGATTACAAAAAAGGGGAGAGAAGATTGTATATGCATTGGAAGAAATAAGCTTAATTAATTGATATCAAGTAGTTTCGATGAGATAAGTTCAATGAGTATCAAGCTTTAAATGACCATTTGATATGCTTATTAAGTTTTGGTATCAAGTAGTTTTGATGAGATAAGTCTAATGAGTATCAAGTTTTAAATGCACTTAATTTGATATGATCATTAAGTTTTAAATGATAAAGGGAGAGAAGATGTTAAATTGAGTGTCATAGGGGGAGCTACCTCATTCAGGGGGAGCTTAACTATGAGAACTTAAAATTGAGAAATTTGATTTGAAACTCATATTGTTTAATCATGCATATACTCTATGTTTTTGTCATCATCAAAAAGGGGAGATTATTGACCCAAGTATTGATTTTGATGATTAACAAAAGACATGAGTATATTCACTATGTTTCTAACAAATTTAATAAGTGTTTCAGATTAAAAATGTTTAATCAGTCACAAGATATAAGGAAATAAGTTTTGAATCAAAATTTGAAAGAAATTGTGAAAGTTCAGAACTTAGAGTCGACACCCAAATAGTCAGGAGCCAACCCCAGGGCGTATCAGAACATTTCTGGAATTTCGGCATGGTCCGGAGTCGACACCTACAGTTTCGGAGCCGACTCCAACCTGAGATACAGAGAAGTGTTTTCTACATTAGTTTTCGAAGCCGACACCTGGAGATCGGGAGTCGACACCTGAGAATTCCGGAGTCGACACCTACAGTTCTGGAACCGACTCCAATATGAGAAACAGAGAACGTATTTTTGTGGACAATGTTGAAGCTGACACCCTTGTATTCCGGAGCCGACTCCCAAAAGCGCTGAGCCGACACTTAACTTTTTCAGAGTCGACTCCTCAACGAACTTCTTATTACTATTTTTGGACACCCCGACTTGGAGCCGACACATGAAAAGTTGGAGCCGACTCCAATTTGTCAGGAACGGATTTTTCAAATGTCAGAACGGACTTCAACGGTAAGATTTTTTCTACCTAATCTCTAACGGCTATTTTTCTTTGAGTGTAAAAACATCCAAGCATCTCACAATGGCTAGTTTTCCATCAAAACCTTAGATTAAGATATTTATAAAAAGGGAACCAACCGTATGAAAAAGAGAGGAGAACATAATGGAAAAAGAGAAATATTTTGTGAAAAATCCAAAAATCTTGAGAGAGAAATCAAAAGGAAAGACTCAGAGCTCAAATCCATCAATCCAAGAGAGTCCAAAGAGAAATCCAAAGGAGGATTTGCAAAGTTCAAAAAGACCCAAATTTCTTCAACTTCTCAACTGTGATTGCTGTGAAGAATCTGAGCTGAGGCCTGATTCAATCTTTCAAAGGAGAAGAAGAAAAGAAGAAAAGCTCAAATCAAAATCGCTTCAAACAAGCTTTTCTTACCTTTATTTATTCAATTACATATTTACTCATTTGAGGAGCTGTTGTGTATTCAAAACTCTATTTTTCATTATTGTTTGCTAATTTAATCAGGGGATTGAATTAGTGGAGGTAGTATACCTCGGAACAAGCTAAGGATAGCTTGTGGTTAGGTTTTGTGCTGGTGAGCCTGTGAAAACCAGCTGGGTTCATTTTGACCTCGGAAAAAACAAGTTTGGGTTGTGAGCTTGTAAAACAACTCGACTGTAATCAAATGGATTATAGTGTGGACCCAAGTGCTGCTTGGGAGTGGACGTAGGTGTAGAAACACCGAACCACTATAAAATCTTTGTGTTTGACATGCATATTATCTCTCTCTCTATCTTATTTATTTGTTCTTAGCATTTATCTATTCATTGCACTCAACCACTTTCAAATCAGGAACTTAGTTTTAAAGTGTTAAAATTTTTAAGAACCCAATTCATCCCCCTCTTGGGTTGCCATCTGGGCCAACAAGTAAGCAACACAAGGTAAAATTTTCTACTAGTTCAGCGTACAGTACAGGTCCCTTGGAGCTAGTACATAGTGATGTTTGTGGTCCAGCTCCAATTTCGGGCAGAAATGAGACCAGATATTTCATGACTTTGATTGATGATTCTTCAAGGAAGGTCTGGGTATATTTCTTGAAGAAAAAGTCAGAGGTCTTCTCCAAATTTCAAGCATGGCAGGCTGAGGTGGAGAAGGAGACAGAGAGATGTGTAAAGGTGGTGCGGTCTGATAATAGTGGAGAATTCACAAGGAGTTTCTGAAATTTTGCATAAATGAAGGCATCAAAAGGCAATTTTCAGTGGTTAGAACTCCTCAGCAAAATGGAGTGGCTGAGAGAATGAACCGAACTCTCATGGAGAAAGCTAGATGTATGAGATTGCAAGTAGGATTACCTAAAATGTTTTGGATGGACATAATTGACACATCAGCCTACTTGGTGAACATGTTTCCTCATGTTAACCTTGGTGGAAGGTTACTAGAGGATGTATGGTTTAGTAGACAGGTGGAGCTCAGCCATATCAGAGTTTTTGGATGTACAACATATGTACATGTGGATGTCAGTCAGCGGACTAAGTTGGATGCTAAAGCCTAAAAAATGATGTTCATTGGATATCCGCGAGGAGTCAAGGGATGCAGGCTGTGGGATCCCTTGGAGCAGAAGGCCACAATCAGCAGGAATGTGGTTTTTGATGAGAGCTCAGTCCTCAAGAAGCAGGAGGTGGTGGAGGTTCAGCCGGAGGTCCAGTGGATGCGGGTGGGCAGCAAGAGGCTCAGCAGGGCATAGCTGAGCAACTAACCTCTTATGATATTTTACCTTTTGTAGGATTATCAGAGGACATGAGATTCAGATGGAGCACACTCCAGATATATCTTCACATGTGGGGATCAACCAGATGCATGCTCATGGCAGAGATGAGCGAAGGAAGGAGTCACATCCTGGGATAGGCATCGACATTGCATTGCATAAGCCAAAGAGGATCATTCGGCAGCCAGAGCGATATAGGTTTGGCGAGACCATATCATATGCATTGGTGGTTGCCAGTGGAGGACCAGTTACCTACCAGAAGGCAATGACAAGCTAGGATAGAGATAGGTGGGTCCAGGCTATGGCAAAAGAGATGCAGTCCATGCAGAAGAATCAGATTTGGCGGTTGGTGTCACTGTCAAGTGGAAAGAAACCCATTGGTTTTAAATGGGTATTTTAGTGCAAAAAGGAGCTACAGACAAGGAGGGGATCAGGTATAAGGCCAGGTTAGTGGCCAAAGGATTTTTCAGAAAGAAGGCATTGACTACAATGAGGTGTTCTCACCAGTGTACGACACAATCTATCAGGGTATTGCTGAGCATTGTAGCAGTGCAAAATTTGGAACTGAAGCAGATGGATGTCAGAACGACCTTTCTTCATAAGGACTTGGAGGAGGAGATTTATATGGAGTAGCTGGAGGGGTTCATAGAACCAGGGTCAAAAGAAAGGTATGTCATTTGCAGAGATCCTTGTATGGTTTGAAGCAATCGCCGCGTCAGTGGTACCTACGATTTGATACCTTTATGAGGAGCATCGGCATATCTAGATGTGAGTATGATCCATGTGTTTATTTTCAGATTTTAGAAGATAATTCTAGATTATACTTGCTTTTGTATGTGGATGATATGTTAATGCATGTAAGAGTAAAGCTGTTGTAGAGGATCTAAAGGCAGCATTATCAGCTGAGTTTGAAATGAAGGATTTAGGTCCTCCTACACGAATTTTGGGGATAAAAATTTTCAAGGATAAGACAGGAGGTTGCTTCACTTATCTCAGGGGACTTATATTAGGAAGGTCTTGGAGAGGTACAGTATGGATGGTGCAAAGCCAGTCGCATTACCATTGGCTGGTCACATTAAGCTCTCCAAGACTATGTCACCGAGTTCTGAGACAGAAGCCGAGGAGATGTTCAGAGTACCTTATGCTTCATGAATTGGCAGTCTCATGTATGCTATGGTGTGTTATAGGCCTAACCTTGCATATGCTGTTAGCCAGGTTAGCAGATTCATGGCTAGTCCAGGTAGAGGACATTGGAGAACTCTGAAAGGAATCTTTAAATATCTTGTTGGCACAGTCAGTGTTGGTGTATGCTATGGGTATAGTAGCATGGAGGATGGCACTAGACTGACCATGGAGGCTCAGGATCGGGTAGCAGGTTTTGTTGATATTGACTATGGAGATGATTTGGACACCAGGAGGTCGACGACAGGGTATGTCTTTATGTTGAATGGTGGTCCAATATAATGGAGGTCAAGTCTGCAGCCAGTGACGGCTTTATCTACTATAGAGTCAGAGTATATTGGTATTTCAGATATTACAAAAGAGGCTATGTGGCTGAAAGGTCTTGCACTGAAGATGGGGATATAGCACAGGGGGTAATCGGATATTTTTTGATAGCCAAGTGCTTTATGTTTGGTCCAGAAACCGGTCTATCATGCTAGGACCAAACATATTGACATCAGATACCACAGGATCAGGAAGCTTGTGGAGGATGGTGAGTTGGAGCTTGTGAAAGTATTTGCCAAAGATAACGCAACGGATGCACTCACTAAGGTACTGCCTCGAGATAGCTTCTTCAGATGTGGAGCATTGATGGGATTGATGGACAGGTGGAGCTTACTATAACTTTAATGCACCAAGGTGGAGATTGTAAGCTCAGATGTATATCCAAAGTACAGGGAGTCACACAGGTTTGAGAGCTTAGGCTACATAAGTTTTAGGTTCCTAAGTCATTTGGGTCAGCTTGTGACCCAAGAATAGAGAGCATGTGAGTCATGGGTGTACATGGGCTCGGGTTTGAGTGCTTTCTTGAATGGCTTAGAAGGAAGTTTTTTGAGAGAATGTTTAATAACCTAATTGTAGGTTATGGGATTGGGTCTATGGGGATTGGGCTCAGGTCTTCTAGGCTTTCATATTTTTAGGGAGTTTGTTAGGAGTTGGTTACGGACTGGTACGGAGAAGTTTTATCATTCAAGATGGATGATTATTTAAGGCCCTCTCTAGATGTAACTGTAACCGAATAGACCAAGAAATAAAGGCATTTTTTTTCTTCTATATCTATTTATTATTTTTTTCTCTATTTTTTTATGCTGTGCAATAGTTGAGAGTTTTTGTACCATTGGTTTCTGTGAGGAACCATCTTTATATTTCTGCTTTTGTGCTTTCCAAAACTTTGGATTCAATATATTATTTTCTTTTTCTATTTCCATGCCTCCCTGCGCTCGGCCTTGCCCTCTCGTGCTCCTTCCTTTCCCCTCGCCAGCCTATTCTGGCAGGTTTCACAGGATTTAATCGATCCGGCCATGAGTTATTAATATGATTGTGTCATTTATGTTTAGGAGTCTCTGTTTTATAAGTACTCTAATCAGATTTAACCCTCTTGACCAGGAGTTTTGGTAGATGGGCTTGAAGGAGACAAGGTCTCGGCTAGTTCAGGTTTTTAACTGTGTCCATTTGGTGATGTTGATCTGGTACCCGATTATATTTTGAATGCCAATTTTTAGGAGTGGATGGGGATGGGAAATGAATGTAAACCTTCAACGAATAGTCCCTCAACAAACCATTAACCAGATATTTTAATGTCCATTTTATCTGTAGTCTCTCTACATACAGCAACTGACGTCGTTTGTGATGACTTTGGAGGGCAACAGATGGTTTAATTGCTGAATTATGATATTGAATCTATAATATGTCTGATGTGGCAGATCACGCCCTCAGGCAGTGCGGTAACAGCTTACACAGTTCTCGGGGTGAGTAATAATTTCAGCTAGTCCCAGCGTCAACCTCGGCTTCGGCCTTGACATCAGCCTCGGCTTCGGTCTCGGCCTCGGCCTCGGGCCCCGCTCTGGCCTCAAGCTCGGCCTCGACCTCGGCCTTAGCTTCGGCCTCGGCCTAGGTTTCAGCCTCAGTCTTGAGCCCTGCTCCGGCCTCAGCTTCGGTCTTGGCTTCGGCCTCGGCCTCGGCCTTGGCTTCGGTCTTGGCTTCGGCCTCGGCCTCGGCCTTGGCTTCGGTCTTGCATGCTATCGGTGCATAGTTTCAGTCGTGAAACCGACTTCGAATATTGAACTGATTTAAAACACCAACTGCCGTGCAGCCCGCTCACCCACTTTTCGTTAGGATCACAGGCGGTTACAGATACTGTGTGCAGTTGCCGACATTTATGGCACGCGTTTAGCAGCTGTGCGCCCGCCTGCGGAGCCGATCTTAACAGAAGATGGGATCCGACTGTTATCGACGAAGGGTAAGAGGCCCGAATAGGTATATAAAAACCCCGACTCCCAGTGAGGAGAGGGGACTCAATCTATACTCTTTAATCTTATTTCCTATTCTCCAAGTTGCTAACTTGAGCGTCGGAGGGTCCCCACCGGAACGATCGGTTCGGGACTTTTCTTGCAGGTTTTCGGCTAAAGGAGGCAGTCCTGTCATACCCCTGAAGGCCCACAAAGCTTCTCTCTCACTCGACGCTCCCTAGAAATGATTTGGGAGCAACAGATTGGTGTGCCAGGTAGGGGGTTGCGACAAACATTCGTCTTCACTCATCTGCGATCCTAGAACCTCTGCGAGGAAGAAGATGGCGATTACACGTGCGCAGGAGGCCTCCGTCAGCTAGGCCGGGGGACGCCTCCTGCAGGCTGAACAGTCGAAGGCCAACCTCCATATTTCGCCTTCCGTACAATGCAGGTTAGCCAAGCTGATCGGCTCGATGCTCTGACTCAACAGGTTCAGGACCTGATGGCGGTGGTGCGGGGACTACAGGAGCAGTGCTCCGCCACCATGCCATTGCCACCTCAACACTCTCCGCCTTATGCGGAGGGTCATGGAGCTAGCCAGTCTTATCGTGGCAGGACCCCTCCGGAGGCCTCCCACCGCGCATCCCCAAAGTCTCATCGACGAGGAACCTCCAAGCAGCGACGATCTCCTTCCCATCACTCCGACCGCTTTTCCAAGCGGCGTGGTGGGAAGGAACCTAAGAAGGTGCATTCCCTGCCCTGGCAACACTCTCCCTATTCGTCTTCTAAATCCTCAAAGGAAGACACCAACAAGACGATCGCTCGCCGGGCTGAGCAACGGTTGGACAAATATCATCAGCGGCTGGAGGAGCTTAGCCGCAGAATTACCAACCCATACAGGGTGGACTACGACCACCGTCCCCCGCTGTCTCGCCGTATTATGGAGGAGCTTGTCCCACCTCGATTCTGTCTACCCCAACTGGACCCGTACGATGGCACGATAGACCCCCTGTATCATCTAGAGAGCTATAAGGTCCTCATGCAAGTTCAGGGGGCAACGGATTTTCTCCTTTGCGTTGCCTTCCCGACTATACTTTGGAAGGCAGCACGTGCGTGGTATTCCCGTTTGCCACCGCGTAGTATCAACTCTTTCAGGCAGCTTGAACGGTCTTTCTTGGCCCACTTTGATGCGTGCCAGAAGATTCCCTGGATTGCTGATAGCCTATTCGCCATCCAGCAGAGGAGCGATAAAACCCTGAAGGACTTTGTGGCTCGGTTCAAGGAAGCTGCGCTCGATATATACAATCTTGAGGACTCCGTGGCCACTCTGGCTCTAAAGCGAGGGCTCTATCCTTCCAGGTTCACTTACTCCTTGGACAAAAGCCTTTCGGCTCTTATGCCGAACTGTTGAGCCGGGCGTAGAAGTATATTCGTGCCGATGAAGCAGACTCCTCAAGGAGGGAGGTTGACAAAGGATCCGATAAGAAGCCAGTACCTTCGGAACCTGCTGGGGGCGGTCCAGAAAGCCTGAGCCACCTCGTCATTCAGATAACTGGCCTCAGACATTGGTTTCCAAAGAACACTTCACTCCACTTCTCGCCCCAATATCCCATATTTTGTTAGAAATTAAGAACGAGCCCTACCTCCGGCGTCCACCTCCCATGAGGTCCGAGGTCCCCCACAGCAAGGAATTTTACTGCCGATATCATAGAGACTACGGCCACGACACGGAAGACTGCCGCCTGCTAAAGAAGGCTATTAAGAAAATCGTTTAGCAAGGCCACCTAGGCAAGTTCATTCAGAGAGGGAACCCTGCTGCCCCGGGCCTGTCGGCACCTCCTGCACCTCAGATCGGCATGGACAATGCCCCAACGGAGAAGATGGTGGCCATTATCTCCTGGGGGACAGGTAACAATTCTAAAAGACAGCATGAGGAGGGAGTCAATTCTGTAATTTCTTTCTCTAAAAGGGATCTAAAAGGGGTAGTTAACAAACATGATGGTAGCATCGTTGTGTCTATGATGATCGCAAAGCACCCTGTAAAATAGATTTTAGTTGACAGTGGGAGCTCTATTGATGTTTTGAGTTACGATGCTTTTGTTCGGATGAATTTGTCTCGTAGTTCTTTTCGACTCGTCACCACTCCCTTGATGGGTTTTACTGGAGATTCTGTAAGGGTTGAGGGAGAAATCACTCTCCCTGTCACAGCCGGGACTCTGCTGTGTCAGAGTACAGTTCTCATGAACTTCTTGGTAGTCCAGGTCCCACTAGCTTACAATGTCATCCTTGGGAGACCTGGTTTGAACTTGTTGGATGTCGTTATCTCCACTAAAAGATTACTCGTGAAGTTTCCCACCGGCGAGGGAGTTGGAGAGATGAAAGGAGAGCAGAGCCCACTACTGCTCTGCTACCACTTAGCTGCCAGTCCACAAGGGGCGGTATCGGCAACAGCGCCCGAGCCACTCGACCCCTGAGACTTGGAGAGGAGAGGGGAGCCAGCCGAGCACCTCCTGACCTTCCATTGGGGGAGGATCCGACGAGGACCATCCAGGTTGAGGCCCTACTTCTGGAGGAGGTACGCGATCAGCTTCTTGCTTTCCTGTGAGCCAACTCTGACATCTTTGCATGGTCATCATCCAACATGCCGGGCATCCTTGAGGAGGTAATTACTCACCAACTCAACATCAAATTAGGATGTTGACCGGTCCGATAGAAGAAAAAAAGCTTCGCCCCAGACTGGCAGAAGGCCATTGACAAGAAAATCTGCAAGCTGGCCACATTCAAGAGGTTCATTACCCCGACTGGCTGGCCAACGTCGTGATGGTCTGCAAGGCTAACGGGAGCTGAAGGATGTGTGTGGATTTTACTGACCTCAACAAAGCATGCCCCAAGGATAGCTTCCCATTGCCTCGGATTGACCAGCTGGTGGACGCTACGTCCGGTCACGATACCCTTAGCTTCATGGATGCCTTCTTTGGGTACAACCAGATCAAGATGGACTCGATGGACAAGGAAGCTACCTCATTTGTGACCGAGAAGGGGATATACTGCTACAAGGTGATGTCGTTCGGACTAAAGAACATGGGGGCCACTTACCAGAGGCTGATGAATAAAGTCTTTGAAGACCAGATCGGGTGCAACATGGAGGTGTACATGGACGATATGTTGACCAAAAGTATCCATACCACTAACCACATTGCCGACCTAGCGGAGACCTTCGGCAACCTCCGCCGGCACCAGATGAGGCTGAACCCCCGCAAGTGTGCCTTTGGGGTGATAGCAAAAAAATTCTTGGGTTTCATGGTGACGCGTAGTGTGGGATCGAGGCGAACCCCGATAAGATCCAAGCCATCTTGGACATGAGGTCTTTGGCTAACAAGAAGGAGGTGCAGCGCTTGACTGGAAGGATGGTGGCCTTGAGCCGCTTTTTGTCTAAGTCTGCGGAGAGATGTCTGCCTTTCTTTAAGGCATTGCACAAAGTCATGGCTTTAAGTGGACGAGAGAGTGCCAGAAGGCCTTCGAGGGGTTAAAAAATTTCTTATCCACCCTGTCATTGTTATCCAAACAAAGGGACGAGGAGGAGCTCCTCTTGTACCTTGCAGTTTCTCCCAAGGCTGTCAGCTCCATGCTCGTTCACATGGACACCGACGGGATACAAAAGCCAGTGTACTACACTAGTAAGGTGCTTCACGATGAGGAGATTAGATATTCCAGAGTCGAGAAAATTATCTTTGCATTGATCGTCTCTGCCTAGCACTTCAGGCCCTATTTCCAAGCTTACCCAATCATGGTGGTCACAGATCAACCACTCAAGGCAATCCTCTCTCGCCCCGATATCTCTGGCCGACTAGCGAAGTGGGCACTCCAGCTGGGGGAGTTTGACCTATCATTTCGACCTAGGTCGGCTATGAAGTCTCAGGTCTTAGCAGATTTTCTAGTCTGAGTGCACTTGGATAGAAGAGCAGCCCAAGGAGTCCCATGCAAACCCTTTGGGCATTGCATTCGAGGGAAGAGGGGAGGACTGGATCCTTCACATGGATGGAGCGTCAAATTCTCAAGGGAGCGGGGTAGGCCTCATCCTAGCAAGTCGAGACGGAGTTGTGACTGAGTACGCCCTCCGTTTTCTCTTCTCAGCCACCAACAACCAGGCTGAGTATGAAGCCTTACTGTCGGAGATGAGGCTGGAACGAGAGCTCGGGGTGAATACCTTAGAGTTTTCACCGACTCCCAGCTCGTCTCCGGTCAGATCAAAGGGGAGTACGAGGCACGGGATCCTACTATGTCCCATTACTTGAGTAGGGTACAATCACAAGCCTCTCCCTTGGCCCACTTTAGTGTCAGCTGCATTCCCCGGAAGGAGGATGCTAGAGCTGATGCTTTGTTTCGGCTAGCCACCTCAGCCGACGGGACCTTGGGGAGAACCTACGTGGAGCATTTGGAAGCTCCAAGCATCGACGTGGTAGAAAAATCCATGCTAGTCCGCCAAAAGCCTTCCTGGATGGATGTGTGCATCCAATACTTCACCGCTGGTTCCCTTCCAGCCGACCCTGCTGAAGCCAAGCTATTCAAGCAGCGAGTACACAAGTTCCTAATGTTCAACGAACAACTGTATCAAAGATCCTTCTCTCATCCTCTCCTCAGATATGTTGGTCCCGCAGACGCTGACTACATCCTCCGTGAGATCTATGAGGGTATTTGCAGAAACCAGTTGGGGGGTAGAGCACTGTCACACAAGGCCCTATGCCAAGGCTACTACTAGCCCACCATGCGGGAAGATGCGGCCGAGCTGATCGGAAAATGCGATAGTTGTCAGTGGCATGCTAGCATTCAACGACTGCGAACCTCTCAGTTGAGCCCCCTGTCGGCCCCATAGCCTTTCGCCTAGTGGGGAATGGACATCTTGGGATCATTCCCTCTAGCCTCTGGTCAGCGAAAGTTTCTACTCATTGCCATCGACCACTTCACCAAGTGGGTAGAGGACAAAGCGCTGGCCAAAATTACCGAAGCCAAGGTGAGGAACTTCTTCTGGAAGTATGTTATCTGTCGGTTTGGACTACCCCACACATTTGTTACCGACAATGGATGCCAGTTCGACAACGCTCCTTTCAAAGAGTTCTGTGCCAAACTAGGAATATATCAGAGGTTCACCTCTGTCGGTCATCCGCAAATAAACGGAGCAGTAGAAGTGACAAATCGGACAATCCTTCAAGGGATTAGGATATGCCTGGATGATTTCAAAGGAAGATGGGCGGAGGAGCTCCCGAGCGTGCTATGGGCATACCACACGATGCCCTGAACCCCCATGGAAGAAACTCCTTTTAGTCTTGTGTTCGGGTCGGAAACAGTAATTCCAGTGGAGATTGGCATCCCTAGTCCCCAAACACAATCGTACGATGAGGAGGACAATCCCAACCAGCTGAGAGCCAGCCTTGACTTTGTCGATGAACTCCGCGATCGAGCACAACTCAAAATGGCTTCCTATCGAAAAAAAAGATCGCAAAGTATTACAATGCCGAGTTTGTCCCAGAACATTCCTCCCCGGAGACCTAGTCCTCAGACAAGCCGAAGTCTCCAAACCCACTGAGGGGGAAAAGTTATCTCCTGACTGGGAAGGACCTTACCGAGTCACCGATGCACTTCATCGCGGAGCATATCGAATCGAAGAACTGGATGGGAAACCTCTTCCTCGCACTTGGAACGTGGACAACCTCTGTCGGTATTACCAGTAAAGATATTAATATCATAAGCTTGAGCACGTTTACGCAAATAATATTTGTTTTTCACTAACGAGAATCTCTTCGAGTAATCTTNAAGACAGGAGGTTGCTTCACTTATCTCAGAGGACTTATATTAGGAAGGTCTTGGAGAGGTACAGTATGGATGGTGCAAAGCCAGTCGCATTACCATTGGCTGGTCACATTAAGCTCTCCAAGACTATGTCACCGAGTTCTGAGACAGAAGCCGAGGAGATGTTCAGAGTACCTTATGCTTCAGGAATTGACAGTCTCATGTATGCTATGGTATGTTATAGGCCCAACCTTGCATATGCTGTTAGCCAGGTTAGCAGATTCATGGCTAGTCCAGGTAGAGGACATTGGAGAACTCTGAAAGGAATCTTTAAATATCTTGTTGGCACAGTCAGTGTTGGTGTATGCTATGGGTATAGTAGCATGGAGGATGGCACTAGACTGACCATGGAGGCTCAGGATCGGGTAGCAGGTTTTGTTGATATTGACTATGGAGTGATTTGGACACCAGGAGGTCGACGACAGGGTATCTTTATGTTGAATGGTGGTCCAATATAATGGAGGTCAAGTCTGCAGCCAGTGATGGCTTTATCTACTATAGATCAGAGTATATTGGTATTTCAGATATTACAAAAGAGGCTATGTGGCTGAAAGGTCTTGCACTGAAGATGGGGATATAGCACAGGGGGTAATCAGGATATTTTTGATAGCCAAGTGCTTTATGTTTGGTCCAGAAACCGGTCTATCATGCTAGGACCAAACATATTGACATCAGATACCACAGGATCAGGAAGCTTGTGGAGGATGGTGAGTTGGAGCTTGTGAAAGTATTTGCCAAAGATAACGCAACGGATGCACTCACTAAGGTACTGCCTCGAGATAGCTTCTTCAGATGTGGAGCATTGATGGGATTGATGGACAGGTGGAGCTTACTATAACTTTAATGCACCAAGGTGGAGATTGTAAGCTCAGATGTAGCATATCCAAAGTACAGGGAGTCACACAGGTTTGAGAGCTTAGGCTACATAAGTTTTAGGTTCCTAAGTCATTTGGGTCAGCTTGTGACCCAAGAATAGAGAGCATGTGAGTCATGGGTGTACATGGGCTCGGGTTTGAGTGCTTTCTTGAATGGCTTAGAAGGAAGTTTTTTGAGAGAATGTTTAATAACCTAATTGTAGGTTATGGGATTGGGTCTATGGGGATTGGGCTCAGGTCTTCTAGGCTTTCATATTTTTAGGGAGTTTGTTAGGAGTTGGTTACGGACTGGTACGGAGAAGTTTTATCATTCAAGATGGATGATTATTTAAGGCCCTCTCTAGATGTAACTGTAACCGAATAGACCAAGAAATAAAGGCATTTTTTTTTCTTCTATATCTATTTATTATTTTTTTTCTATTTTTTTTATGCTGTGCAATAGTTGAGAGTTTTTGTACCATTGGTTTCTGTGAGGAACCATCTTTATATTTCTGCTTTTGTGCTTTCCAAAACTTTGGATTCAATATATTATTTTCTTTTTCTATTTCCATGCCTCCCTGCGCTCGGCCTTGCCCTCTCGTGCTCCTTCCTTTCCCCTCGCCAGCCTATTCTGGCAGGTTTCACAGGATTTAATCGATCCGGCCATGAGTTATTAATATGATTGTGTCATTTAAGTTTAGGAGTCTCTGTTTTATAAGTACTCTAATCAGATTTAACCCTCTTGACCAGGAGTTTTGGTAGATGGGCTTGAAGGAGACAAGGTCTCGGCTAGTTCAGGTTTTTAACTGTGTCCATTTGGTGATGTTGATCTGGTACCCGATTATATTTTGAATGCCAATTTTTAGGAGTGGATGGGGATGGGAAATGAATGTAAACCTTCAACGAATAGTCCCTCAACAAACCATTAACCAGATATTTTAATGTCCATTTTATCTGTAGTCTCTCTACATACAGCAACTGACGTCGTTTGTGATGACTTTGGAGGGCAACAGATGGTTTAATTGCTGAATTATGATATTGAATCTATAATCTGTCTGATGTGGCTGATCACGCCCTCAGGCAGTGCGGTAACAGCTTACACAGTTCTCGGGGTGAGTAATAATTTCAGCTAGTCCCAGCGTCAACCTCGGCTTCGGCCTTGACATCAGCCTCGGCTTCGGTCTCGACCTCGGCCTCGGGCCCCGCTCTGGCCTCAAGCTCGGCCTTGACCTCGGCCTTAGCTTCGGCCTCGGCCTAGGTTTCAGCCTCAGCCTTGAGCCCTGCTCTGGCCTCAGCTTCGGTCTTGGCCTCGGCCTCGGCCTTGGCCTTGGCTTCGGCCTCGGCCTCGGCCTTGGCTTCGGGCATGCTATCGGCATAGTTTCAGTCGTGGAAACCGACTTCGAATATTGAACTGATTTAAAACACCAACTGCCGCGCAGCCCGCTCACCCACTTTTTGTTAGGATCACAGGCGGTTACAGATACTGTGCTGTTGCCGACATTTATGGCACGCGTTTAGCAGCTGTGTGCCCGCCTGCGGAGCCGATCTTAACAGAAGATGGGATCCGACTGTTATCGACGAAGGGTAAGAGGCCCGAATAGGTATATAAAAACCCCGACTCCCAGTGAGGAGAGGGACTCAATCTCAACTCTTTAATCTTATTTCCTGTTCTCCAAGTTGCTAACTTGAGCATCGGAGGGTCCCCACCGGAACAATCGGTTCGGGACTTTTCTTGCAGGTTTTCGGCTAAAGGAGGCAGTCCTGTATACCCCTGAAGGCCCACAAAGCTTCTCTCTCACTCGACGCTCCCTAGAAATGATTTGGGAGCAACAGATTGGTGTGCCAGGTAGGGGGTTGCGACAAACATTCGTCTTCACTCATCTGCGATCCTAGAACCTCTGCGAGGAAGAAGATGGCGATTACACGTGCGTAGGATGCCTCCGTCAGCAGGCCGGGGGATGCCTCCTGCGGCTGAACAGTCGAGGCCAACCTCCTATTTCGCCTTCCGTACAATGCGGTTAGCCAAGCTGATCGGCTCGATGCTCTGACTCAACAGGTTCAGGACCTGATGGCGGTGGTGCGGGGACTACAGGAGCAGTGCTCCGCCACCACGCCATTGCCACCTCACACTCTCCGCCTTATGCGGAGGGTCATGGAGCTGCCAGTCTTATCGTGGCAGGACCCCTCCGGAGGCCTCCCACCGCGCATCCCCAAAGTCTCATCGACGAGGAACCTCAGCAGAGACGATCTCCTTCCCATCACTCCGACCGCTTTTCCAAGCGGCGTGGTGGGAAGGAACCTAAGAAGGTGCATTCCCTACCCTGGCAACACTCTCCCTATTCGTCTTCTAAATCCTCAAAGGAAGACACCAACAAGATGATCGCTCGCCGGGCTGAGCAACGTTGGACGAATATCATCAGCGGCTGGAGGAGCTTAGCCGCAGAATTACCAACCCATACGGGTGGACTACGACCACCGTCCCCCCTGTCTCGCCGTATTATGGAGGAGCCGGTCCCACCTCGTTCTATCTACCCCAACTGGACCCGTACGATGGCACGATAGACCCCCTGTATCATCTAGAGAGCTATAAGGTCCTCATGCAAGTTTAGGGGGCAACGGATTTCTCCTTTGCGTTGCCTTCCCGACTATACTTTGGAAGGCAGCACGTGCGTGGTATTCCCGTTTGCCACCGCGTAGTATCAACTCTTTCAGGCAGCTTGAACGGTCTTTCTTGGCCCACTTTGATGCATGCCAGAAGATTCCCGGATGCTGATAGCCTATTCGCCGTCCAGCAGAGGAGCGTAAAACCCTGAAGGACTTTATGGCTCGGTTCAAGGAAGCTGCGCTCGATATATACAATCTTGAGGACTCCGTGGCCACTCTGGCTCTAAAGCGAGGGCTCTATCCTTCCAGGTTCACTTACTCCTTGGACAAAAGCCTTCCAGCTCTTATGCCGAACTGTTGAGCCGGGCGCAGAAGTATATTCGTGCCGATGAAGCAGACTCCTCAAGGAGGGAGGTTGACAAAGGATCCGATAAGAAGCCAGTACCTTCAGAACCTGCTGGGGGCGGTCCAGAAAGCCTGAGCCACCTCGTCATTCAGATAATTGGCCTCAGACATTGGTTTCCAAAGAACACTTCACTCCACTTCTCACCCCAATATCCCATATTTTGTTAGAAATTAAGAACGAGCCCTACCTCCGGCGTCCACCTCCCATGAGGTCTGAGGTCCCCACAGCAAGGAATTTACTGCCGATATCATAGAGACTACGGCCACGACACGGAAGACTGCTGCCTGCTGAAGAAGGCTATTAAGGAAATCGTTTAGCAAGGCCACCTAGCAAGTTCATTCAGAGAGGGAACCCTGCTGCCCCGGGCTGTCGGCACCTCCTGCACCTCATATCGACATGGACAATGCCCCAACGGAGAAGATGGTGGCCATGATCTCCTGGGGGACAGGTAACAATTCTAAAAGACAGCATGAGGAGGGAGTCGATTCTGTAATTTCTTTCTCTAAAAGAGATCTAAAAGGGGTAGTTAACAAACATGATGGTAGCATCATTGTGTCTATAATGATCACAAAGCACCCTGTAAAATAGATTTTAGTTGACAGTGGGAGCTCTATTGATGTTTTGAGTTACGATGCTTTTGTTCGGATGAATTTGTCTCGTAGTTCTTTTCGACTCGTCACCACTCCCTTGATGGGTTTTACTGGAGACTCTGTAAGGGTTGAGGGAGAAATCACTCTTCCTGTCACAGCCGGGACTCCGCCGTGTCAGAGTACAGTTCTCATGAACTTCTTGGTAGTCCGGTCCCACTAGCTTACAATGTCATCCTTGGGAGACCTGGTTTGAACTTGTTGGATGTCGTTATCTCCACCAAAAGATTACTCGTGAAGTTTCCACCGGCGAGGGAGTTGGAGAGATGAAGGAGAGCAGAGCCCACTACCGCTCTGCTACCACTTAGCCGCCAGTCCACAAGGGGCGGTATCGGCAACAGTGCCAGAGCCACTCGACCCCTGAGACTTGAAGAGGAGAGGGGAGCTAGCCGAGCACCTCCTGACCTTCCATTGGGGGAGGATCCAACGAGGACCATCCAAGTTGGGGCCCTACTTTGGAGGAGGTACGCGATCAGCTTCTTGCTTTCTGTGAGCCAACTCCGACATCTTTGCATGGTCATCATCCAACATGCCGGGCATCCCTGAGGAGGTAATTACTCATTAACTCAACATCAAATCAGGATGCCGACCGGTCCGGCAGAAGAAAAAAGCTTTGCCCTAGACTGGCAGAAGGCCATTGACAAGAAAATCTGCAAGCTGGCCATATTCGAGAGGTTCATTACCCCGACTGCTGGCCAACGTCGTGATGGTCTGCAAGGCTAACGGGAGCTGAGGATGTGTGTGGATTTTACTGACCTCAACAAAGCATGCCCCAAGGATAGCTTCCCATTGCCTTGGATTGATCAGCTGGTGGACGCTACGTCCGGTCACGATACCCTTAGCTTCATGGATGCCTTCTTGGGTACAACCAGATCAAGATGAACCGATGGACGAGGAAGCTACCTCGTTTGTGACCGAGAAGGGGATATACTGCTACAAGGTGATGCCGTTCGGACTAAAGAACGGGGGATACTTACCAGAGGCTGATGAATAAAGTCTTTGAAGACCAGATCGGGTGCAACATGGAGGTGTACGTGGATGATATGTTGACCAAAAGTATCCATACCACTGACCACATTGCTGACCTAGCGGAGACCTTCGGCAACCTTCGCCGGCACCAGATGAGGCTGAACCCCCGCAAGTGTGCCTTTGGGTGACAGCAAAAAAATTCTTGGGTTTCATGGTGACGCGCAGTGTGGATTGAGGCAAACCCCGATAAGATCCAAGCCATCTTGGACATGAGGTCTTTGGCTAACAAGAAGGAGGTGTAGCGCTTGACTGGAAGGGTGGCGGCCTTGAGCCGCTTTTTGTCTAAGTCTGCGGAGAGATGTCTACCTTTCTTTAAGGCATTACACAAAGTCAACAGCTTTAAGTGGATGAGAGAGTGCCAGAAGGCCTTCGAGGGGTTAAAAATTTCTTATCACCCATCATTGTTATCCAAACCAAGGGCGAGGAGGAGCTCCTCTTGTACCTCGCAGCCTCTCCCGAGGCTGTCAGCTCGTGCTCGTTCACATGGACGCCGATGGGATACAAAAGCCAGTGTACTACACTAGTAAGGTGCTTCACGATGAGGAGATTAGATATTCCAGAGTCGAGAAAATTATCTTTGCATTGATCTTCTCTGCCTAGCACTTCAAGCCCTATTTCCAAGCTCACCCAATCATGGTGGTCATAGATCAACCACTCAAGACAATCCTCTCTCGCCCCGATACCTCTGGCCGACTGGCGAAGTGGGCACTCCAGCTGGGGGAGTTTGACCTATCATTTCGACCTAGGTCGGCTATGAAGTCTCAGGTCTTAGCAGATTTTCTAGTCTGAGTGCACTTGGATAGAAGAGCAGCCCAAGGAGTCCCATGTAAACCCTTTGGGCATTGCATTCGAGGGAAGAGGGGAGGATTGGATCCTTCACATGGATGGAGCATCAAATTCTCAAGGGAGCGGGGCAGGCCTCATCCTAGCAAGTCGAGACGGAGTTGTGACTGAGTACGCCCTCCATTTTCTCTTCTCAGCCACCAACAACCAGGCTGAGTATGAAGCCTTACTGTCGGAGATGAGGCTGGAACGAGAGCTCGGGGTGAATACTTAGAGTTTTCACCGACTCCCAGCTCGTCTCCGGTCAGATCAAAGGGGAGTACGAGGCACGGGATCCTACTATGTCCCATTACTTGAGTAGGGTACAGTCACAAGCCTCTCCCTTGGCCCACTTTAGTGTCAGCTGCATTCCTCGGAAGGAGAACGCTAGAGCTGATGCTTTGTTTCGGCTAGCCACCTCGGCCGACGGGACCTTGGGGAGAACCTACGTGGAACATTTGGAAGCCCAAGCATCGACGTGGTAGAAAAATCCATGCTAGTTCGCCAAAAGCCTTCCTGGATGGATGTGTGCATCCAATACTTCACCGCTGGTTCCCTTCCAGCCGACCCTGCTGAAGCCAAGCTATTCAAGCAGTGAGTACACAAGTTCCTAATGTTCGATGAACAACTGTATCAAAGATCCTTCTCTCATCCTCTCCTCAGATATGTTGGTCCCGCAGACACTGACTACATCCTCCGTGAGATCTATGAGGGTATTTGTGGAAACCAGTTGGGGGCAGAGCGCTGTCACACAAGGCCCTACGCCAAGGCTACTACTGGCCCACCATGCGGGAAGATGCAGCCGAGCTGATCAGAAAATGCGATAGTTGTCAGTGGCATGCTAGCATTCAATGGCTGCGAACCTCTCAGCTGAGCCCCCTGTCAGCCCCATAGCCTTTCGCCCAGTGGAGAATGGACATCTTGGACCATTCCCTCTAGCCTCTGGTCAGCGAAAGTTTCTGCTCGTTGCCATCGACCACTTCACCAAGTGGGTAGAGGACGAAGCGCTGGCCAAAATTACCAAAGCCAAGGTGAGGAACTTCTTCTGGAAGTATGTTATATGTCGGTTTGGACTACCCCACACATTTGTTACCGACAACGGATGCCAGTTCGACAACGCTCCTTTCAAAGAGTTCTGTGCCAAACTAGGAATATATCAGAGGTTCACCTCTGTCGGTCATCCGCAAATAAATGGAGCGATAGAAGTGATAAATCGGACAATCCTTCAAGGGCTTAGGACACGCCTGGATGATTTCAAAGGAAGATGGGCGGAGGAGCTCCTGAACGTGCTATGGGCATACCACACGATGCCCTAAACCCCCATGGAAGAAACTCCTTTCAGTCTTGTGTTCGGGTCGGAAACAGTAATTCCAGTGGAGATTGGCATCCCTAGTCCCCGAACAATCGTACGATGAGGAGGACAATCCCAACCAGCTGAGAGCCAGCCTTGACTTTGTCGATGAACTCCGCGATCGAGCACAACTCAAAATGGCTTCCTACCGAAAAAAAGATCGCAAAGTATTACAATGCCGAGTTCGTCCCAGAACATTCCTCCCCGGAGACCTAGTCCTCAGACGAGCCGAAGTCTCCAAACCCACTAGGGGGAAAAGTTGTCTCCTAACTGGGAAGGACCTTACCGAGTTACCGATGCACTTCATCGCGGAGCATATCGGATCGAAGAACTGGATGGAAACCTCTTCCTCGCACTTGGAACGTGGACAACCTCCGTCGGTATTACCAGTAAAGATATTAATATCATAAGCTTGAGCATGTTTACGCAAATAATATTTGTTTTTCACTAACGAGAATCTCTTCGAGTAATCTTGCTTCTTTAGCTCAAGCCCGACTCCGTGTCGGCACTCAAGCCCGACTCCATGTCGGCAATCAAAGCCCGACTCCGCGTTGGCACCCAAGCTCGACTCTACGTCGGCACTCAAGCCCAACTCCGCATCGGCACTCAAGCCCGACTCCGTGTCAGCAATCAAAGCCCGACTCCATGTCGTTACCCAAGCCCGACTCCGCGTCGGCACTCAAGCCTGACTCCGTGTCGGCAATCAAAGCCCAACTTCGCGTCGGCACCCAAGCCCGACTCTACGTTGGCACTCAAGCCCGACTCCGCGTCGGCACTCAAGCCCGACTCCATGTCGGCAATCAAAGCCCGACTTTGCGTCGGCACCCAAGCCCGACTCCACGTCGGCACTCAAGCCCGACTTCACGTCGGCACCTACTCGACTTTGTGTCGGCACTCAAGCCCAACTCCGCGTTGGCACTTAACCCTGTTCGGTGTCGGCACTCTACCGACTCGCATCGGCATTCACATCCGACTCGGCATCGGTACTCATGCCCGACCCTGCGTCGGCGCCTAGGCTCGATTAAAGGTCGGTGCTCCAACCCGGTTTCCTGTCAGTACATAAGCCTACGTTGGATTGGCGTTTAATGCACCCTGGTCTCAACTTCAGCCTTAAGGCTTCGGTTTTGAATTCTGCATCTTGACTCCAGCCTCAGCACCGAGGTCAAGTATTGGCCATGTCCTAACTACAGCATCGGTACCTAAAGGGGATCTACGATCTTGGCCCCGGCCTCGGTTCTAAAATAAGCAAGCAGAATCTTAAATTTCAAAGGTGCTTTTCATTGATTGTTAAACATCTTACAAAATTGTCGGCTCTTGCTAGGCCTCATTACAAAAGATAAAAAAAAACTCAAGGCCCAGCCGGTGCTAGACCATCATCCTCAGGAGCCTCGTCTGGCTCCAGCTCCTCGATTCCCTCAAGGCCGTAGAGTCTTCGTGCTTTATTCTTGCAATCCTAGAAGCTGCCATTATACGCGAAGGTAGAAGCCACCATTATCGTCTTAAGCATCAGACTTCCTAAAATTCTCTACAGCCTCGGTGGCCTTCTTCTCAGCCATGGTCACCGCCGCCTTCAACTCGGCTATCTCGGCATCGGATTGATGGGCAATTTCCTCGGCATTCTTGGTTCGCTCCTCGGCCGCTTTTATTTCAATTGTGATGGAGTGTAATTGATTATTCAGTAGGAATACCTCTACCACCGGCATCTTATGCTTCTCCTCTACTACTTTTTGTTTTTCCTCCACCACTTAAGCATTATCAAGCTCATTGGCCGCCTGGCACTGAGCTACCTCAAGCGCCTCCTCTGCCCTTTCTGCTAGGGCTAAGTTCCTAAATCGGGCGGCCTCGGCTTCCGCCTCGACCCTTTGTGCCCGGGCCACTTCTGCTTGGGCCGCCTCTAGAGCTGCCTCGGCCTTTTCTGCCCTAGCTCGGGCTTGGTTGGCGTCTTCCTGTGACTGGTCGAGGGTGGCCTCGGCCTGAGATAGAATGCCCCTAATGACAGCCAAAGAATTTATCGCCTGTACCAAAAATTATTCGGGTTAAGTAAAGGAAAATGAAGTTCTTGAAATTGACAGGGGAAGAACACTTACCTAGAGGTGAGTCACGGATGCTTTCCAGAAGAAGACACTCTAAAGCTCAGGTACACAGACCTGAGCCATCATCCTCTCGGCCCAGCGGCTGTGATGCAACAGGATTGATTGGAAGGAAGGCGCATCAGTTTCGCCTTCCTCTGCAGCACCGACAGATGTTGGAGCCACTAGCACTGGATCAGATGCTGGTGGTGCCTCTTCCACTGGCACTTCAACCTGTGGAATCTCCTTGGCCATTGCTCTTCAGTGGATAGGGGTGGTCTCTGGAATTGGCCCTGTGGCCGAGCCGATTGGCTTCACCTCAGGAGCAGCAGGCGGTGGCGGCGGCACTTCGGTCCTCTGCTCTGGAGGATTGTTGGTCAGGTCGATGGGAGATGGGGGCGGTGCTAGTGAAGGTGATTGAGGCAGTCTCTTTTCCTCGGCCTCTTCGTTTCTTCCTGAGGCTCCTTGGGCCTCGGTTCTCTTAACGACTTTGATTTTTGCCCTCTTCTCGGTAGGGCTCCATCGCTCGGGCCCTTCTTTCCTTGGCGGCGGCCTTTCTCACTACTTAAAGTGATTGTGCCATACCTACACCAGCCAAAGGATTAAAAAAAAAAAAAAAGAAAGAAAAGAAAAGGAAGATGAGAACATATGGAAGGGGGGAAAGGTTGTGGTTGCTCACCATTGCCAGGAATAAGGCCTACCAGCCGAAGATTCTCTTCGACTAGCAGCATGTTGCATCGAGGGACGTTGGCAGTGATCAACTGCCCGAATGCCTCTTTATCTCTTGGGAGTATTGTTAGGTCCTTACTTGGCTCGGTGTCGGGAATTCCCCACTCTGTCCTCACCCTCTCAATCTGGGCGAAGAAAAACCTATCTTTCCACCCTTTGATGGAAGTGGGAAGGTACAGTTTAAGGGTTTTGGTCGGTCTAGGGGCAAAGGACCACCATCCCGATTGTTTCCTAAGGGTATAGAAACTACGAAAGAGAGAAATCCTAGCCTCTATCCCGTGGATGTGGCATAATACTAAGAAACCGATAATAGTCCGAATGGAATTCGGAACTAATTGAGCCAAAGATAAGGAATATCTGTCTAAAAGGTTGAGTATGAAGGGGTGAATAGGAAGGCGAAGACCGGCCTTGAAGTAGGTCTCATAAAGAGCAACCCTACTAGGATAGGAGGAGGTTACCCTATCTTCGGGAAGAGGCCGGTATAAGCGGAGGTCAGTAGGGATTTGATAATGAGCCCTGAGATTAATTATCTCTTGGGCAGTCATGACAGAGGCAGTCCCCTCGGGGACTGCCTCATAAGGGAAGAAGGGCCGGTGATAGCCAGATGGGAGCCCGTCCGACGGCCGGGCAATTCTCTGCGGGAAATTGCCCGGCGGCTCGCCGCTGCTCCATTGGGGCACCCTCCACGGAGGTGGACCAGTTGGGCGCGAAAGAAGAAGAAGGCTATGGAAGGTTGGGGGAATAACTCCCGGAATCAGAGATTGAACATGAAAGAGATGAAGAAGCCATGGAAATAGAACGAACCTGAAGGATTTGAGGGCTAAGAATCAGAGACGAAGAACTCGGGTGGTGGAATATGAACAGGCTCGAGCAGGGTCAGAATAGGGAAGAAGGCAAAGGCAGTGAAGGCGGTCAGGTCAATGACGATTCCCTTTTATAGTCTCGTCTTTTCAAATTGTCCCGCCTGTTCACTTTAGCCACGTGCCCGCTTGCCACTGGAGATCGTTGCAGCAACCACCTGGAGCGCAGAGCCCGAAAACACTATCAATGACGGGATGATGGTGACCTCACCACAATGATGTGCCCGCCTTACCGCAGCCCTGCCCTCGAGGGAAATTCTCCTCGATCTCAATGGCCGGAACGGACGAGATGATGGCGTTGCAGTGTCCGATGCCTCATTAAAGAAGGGAACAGCCCTTGGAGATGCGTGTCCTTTTCGTAACTGCTGACGCCCAGGATCAGCCACCGGACGATATAATGCCCCCTTTCGCTGGTGAATGCATGCTCACCAATCTCAGGGGCGGGGGGCATCTGATGTGGCTGATCATGCCCCCAAGCAGTGTGGTAACAGCCTTCACAGTTCTCGGGGCGAGTAATAATTTCAGCTAGTCTCAGCATCAACCTCAGCTTCGGTCTTAACATCAGCCTTGGCTTCGGTCTTGGCTCGGCCTCGGCCTCGGTCTTGGCTCGGCCTCGGCTTCGGCCTCGGCTCTGCTTGGCCTCTGCCTTGGCCTTGGCCTCGGCCTAGGTTTCAGCCTCAGCCTTGAGCCCTGCTCCGGCCTCAGCTTCGGTCTTGGCTTCGGCCTTGGCCTCGGCTTCGGCTTCAGCCTCGCATGCTATCGGTGCATAGTTTCAGTTGTGAAACCGACTTCGAATATTGAACAGATTTAAAACACCAACTGCCGTGCAGCCCGCTCACCCACTTTTTGTTAGGATCACAGGTGGTTATAGATACTGTGTGCAGTTGCCGACATTCATGGCACGCGTTTAGCAGTTGTGCGCCCGCCTACGGAGCCAATCTTAATGGAAGATGGGATCCGACTGTTATCGACGAAGGGTAAGAGGGACCCCCGAACAGGTACATAAAGACCTCGACTCTCAGTGAGGATGGAGGACTCAATCTCTACTCTCTAATCTTATTCCCTGTTCTCCAAGTCGCTAACTTAAGCATCGGAGGTCCCCACCAGAACGATCGGTTCGAAACTTTTCTTGCAGGTTTTTGGCTAAAGGAAGCGGTCCTGTCATACCCCTGAAGGCCCACGAAGCTCCTCTCTCACCCGACGCTCCCCAGAAGTGATTTGGCAGCAACACTGTCCATCTTCGGCCTGTTGTTTTTGTTTTTTATTTGTTTTTTCATGTATTGTTTTTCAAAATAATCTATTCGAATTAGATGTTAGTTACTATTAAAATTGTGGAATTCATTGTAAACAATGACTGATCAATGCTCGTTATTGCTTTTATCGTGTAATTAGAGAGGTACAAAAGAATGGAACCTATTGCATGCTTCCTTGCTGGCCTATTTCAATGGTTGCCTCTGACAAGATAACCAAATAATGGATCGGCAAACGCTGGGTTCCTTGAAAAAAAAAAGAAAAAAAAAAAAAAGAAAAGAAAGAAAAAAACTACATAAAATTTCGATATAAGCTCCCTGAGACGTATCTTCTCTAACCGTTCACATTTAAATGGCTATTGTTGCATAATTTTATAATGATTGAAAACATAATAAATCATAAATTTAAAAACTTAATTATTAAATCATCAAATTGTTTCCTTGCAAATTGATAGAATTTGTAAATGTATTCATTGAAAAAAAGGAAATAAATTTTAGGCAAATTATTCCCATAAATGATGAATAGTTTCTGATGAAAATAGATAATGTTTCAGTTTTAGCCCTTACTTTCACCAATCCCTATCTGTAGTATTATTTGTAAAATTGGGATATAATTTTAGTTCTAAGGCTAAAATATTTTAAGTTTTAAAAGCTGAAATTTGAAAGAAATAAAAAAGAAAACAACATTTATTCTCCAACTAATTCAATTTTAGAAAAATAAAACATCAAATTTAATTTTTTTAAATTTCTATTACTTCAAATATAAAATTTCATTTTAGTTCTATAGTTTCATATATAGTGGCCAAATATAAGAATTCATTTGTAGATCAATTCTATTGTTTTGTGTAGGATCAGCCAAAAATGAAATTTATTTATAAATGAATTTAATCATGAAATTCGTTTCATTTGTTAAAAATACTATTGTGATTTGTGTTCTGAATGAAAAAGAAAATTAACTGCTTAAGAACAAAGTTATCTAACACTGGTTGTGAAAGGATTGGTCCGTAGATGCGAAGGTTTTCTATTCATCAGATTATCCTTTTCATCGAATGCATTCCTCGAAGGAGGTGAAGAAGAAGTTATTCATTAGGTGGCTTTTGGCGGTTTTAAAAATTACGTTATAATCTGAAGAAATTGGGGTCTGATTAGACTAAATCAAATAAACTTTTAAATAATACCTAATAGAAGAAATTTTTTTAATTCTATTATTCTTTTTCATGCATCCTTTTGGCCCAATACCATTGATATCAATTGGCCTTCGCAAAGGAAAACAAAGCCACCCAAAAAAAACCTCACCATAAAGCAATCAAAAAGCACGGGGCAATATCAGCGCAAAAATTTCAATAGAAATTTTTCATACTAAACCATTACATATGTCTAAAAAAACAAAATACACGGGTATAAAACTCCTTGCAAGCTCAGCATTGGCATGAAGCTATGACAATGGACTAAACTAAATCCTCAAAAACAATATATATATATTTTTGGTAACACCCTAAAACAATATAAAAGATCATAATTAATCTAAAGGGTTTGCTACCTACTTCATTATTTTTGAAACCATCTTCACTATTTATTAATATAAAATTATTTATAATATTTAATAACTAAGCATAACATATTTATTGCCACGGAAATCCGTTCTTCGACTCGGATGCGCTTCTGGCTCTGGGTCCAAACTTTGATCTCGACGTCCGGGATGAACTTGCAAGACAGTCCGCGCTCGCAAAGGATTTTCTTCAGGTTGTCCTCTGCAGGGGACCCTCCGACGTCCAAGTCAGTAGATTCACAGCAGGCAGATGTGAGGAGAAGACTTTTCACAGAAGAATCTTCCTCCAAGCTCTCGATCGGAGCTCTAATGGAGTAATCGATTTCGTAAAGTCAAGTGAATGTGCAGAAGTTTTTATAAGGTGATTCATGCGTACCAGAGAGGTTGAAGTGCTGTGGTATTTATAGAGGATCACCTGATTCCCTAGGCGCGTCGTGGGGACCGAAAGTTGTTTATAATTTGAAACGGATTCGAATCGAGTTTGTTACGAGATCAGTAGGATCTGTATCTTGTCAGTTTATTGGATCGACGGCTAGGAGAGCTGGTTGATGCCTTGAAATTCCACGATTGCGTAGGCTTTAGGCCACTCTGGGTATAATTTTCTGTTTGGAATCTTATTCTATTTCAGCAAATAGGGACTCTCCCGTGCCATATTCTGCAGAGGCATTTTGAGTGCTTCGGTCTAGCCGAGGCAGAGGACAATTTGGTTTTCCGAGGCATAAAGGCGGCTCGAGTTACCGAGATATAATCATGGCTCGTGATGCCGAGGTATAGATACCTCGGGCTACCGAGATATAATCGTGGCTCGTATCGCCGATGTATGGATACCTTGGCTTACCAAGAAATAAGAATGGCTCGTATCGCCGTGGTATGGATACCTCGGCTTACCGAGAAATAAGAATGGTTCGGGTTACTGGGGTGATTCGACCTTGCTAAAGGCGATTGATCTTCGCTACTTGGTGGCTATGACAGCTGGCTAGCGAGATGTTGGGATTGGACCTGACCTAATCGTTGATGTGTATAGGCCTTAATATAATGATAATTTTACCCCTCATCACATGTCCCCCACTCCTAGTCCGAAGTGTAAATTCTGATATAGGGAGTAGAATTTCAGAATAACCTCATTCAGGGGAATCCGATGGGTCAGTAATGATAACTCCGTAAACAAATCATCGTTTTGTCATCATTTTTTTGCCGTGGCTCGAGAAAAAGACGCCTAGTTTATCGCAAGCTGCGATTGTGGGAGCTCCATGTGGCGGGACTCCTTTATTTATGGCACCTATATCGGAATTTTCCGGTGTTTGGGGTTTCTTTTTGGATTTGCTATTTAAAGAATGCTAGGGCGACATTCCTTCTGCAACGCCTCCTTCGTCCCTGCCATAGAGATTTTTCCCTCTTTTTTGAGCCCATGTTCGTTTGTTTGCGTTTTACCTCCCATTCAACCAATATGAGTGGTCCAGGCGATGTTGCCTCTGAGATAACCCTAGATGATCTGTATAGGGTCCGTCGCCATTACAGAGTTCCTCTGGATGTAGCCTTATGGGCGCCAAGGACCAAGCATCGGGTTTCAACTGAATTGAGCCGGGGGGTTTTCTTCTATGAGGAGAGCTTGAGGGCAGGCCTCCAATTCCCTCTTCACCCGTTGATACAGGAGGTGATGAGGTTCTACAACATATGTCCAATGATGGTGGCCCCAAACAGTTGGCGAAATCTTGTCAGGTTCGTCTCGATGTGCAGTTGTGTTGGGGTGACTGCAACTCTTCCCCTATTCTGCATTTGCTACAACCTGGTCTCTGGAAGGAGCTCTGAGTGACCCTATATTGGCCCCCGGAAGTCATTCAAGATGATTTCGATAACCCTTCTTCGATAAAGGGGTGGAAGTCCCGATTTCTCATTGCGAAGGAAATATCGGCTCGGATTTTCTGAGACAATGGGATAATTATGTGAAGGACCCGGAGGCGCATTTGGAGTTGAGCGATCGGGAGAAAAGGGATATGGCTACCCTTCGCAGTAGTCAAGAGGTATCGGCTAGCACTCTATTAGCCGAGGATGCTCTCTTCGCTGCCAGGATTAGCTCTATCGACCATCAAGGTAAGTGTATCCTTTTTCTTTTATCACGACGGTCGACTTGTTTGGGTATTCCCATTTGGTTGAACCATTTTCTACATTTTCAGTCAAAAGGTTGACATTTGTGGGCCAGATGAGGAAGGAGTCGGGCAAGCGCCAAAGGGGCTCCAGCTCTGGGGACAAACACGGACCCGAGAAGAGGTCTCATCCTTCCAGGTCTCGTTCAAAGGGGCCGAAGAAAGATGGCACCAGTCACCGCTCTCCCACCCCAATAAGGGAGGTAGTGGGAGCGTAAACCGTGGTCAATGAGCCCCCCTACTGGAGGGGAGCAAAGTAGCGGAGGAAATCATTGGGGGGAGCTCGGGAGGAGCCATCGAGGTTTCTCCCCTCCAAATAGTAATTGTATCAGACAACACAGAGAGACATCACCGGTACATCCGACAATCCCTCCGCTGGATGTCTTTCAGTCACTGGCGACGGAGAGCCCATTACGTATGGAGGAGACCTCTGCTTGGGTGGAGGGGTCAGAAGAGGCGGTGACGGCTGCCAAAGCTCAAGTGGAGCTACCCGTGGAAAGGTTGGTGGAGGTCGTGCCTCCTCCTGCTGAAGGTCCCCTCTCCGCGGTTCCTGGGGACGTTGTGGAGGAGGTAGAAGCATCAGTAGAAGAAGAAGGAGAAGAACCATTGAATGAAGGGGATGTTCGGGCTAGGGCTCCCTTAGTCGGGTTGAAGTATTTAAGGCCTCGCAGGTTAGAGTTCTGGTGGAGGAATCCGAGCAGATGGCTTCTCAGGTCGAAGTCCCCCGGGCTAGTTTTTGGCCACGAGCTCTTTTGTCCACGGCCCGGAGGTGGATGATATGATCACTGCCTTGATGAGGTCCATTTTGCGTGCTGAGGGGAGTTCCTTGACAGACGAGCCTGCAGTCGGGGACATCATTGAGGCGGCTTTTGGCTGGCTCAGGGTACCGCAGGACGCTTTCCATCTCCCTGAAATCAATAACACCACCCTCATGACGATGTCTTCGAACTACATCTCTCGGGTAAGTTATTGCGCCGAGGTTATAATTCCTGATTGGTCGGTTGGGTCGTAGCTTCTAACTTATGCTTTCCTTGCAGATTGCCTTGGTCATAATAGCGTTGAACTGGCATTTAAATTTGGCCATTGGAGCTTGCGCCCAGGCTAGGAAGGAGGTGGCCGACCTTCGGTTGAGGGTGGATTCGACCAGTTAGCTTTCTAGGGCCTTTGAGTCTGCTAGGGTGGATCTTGAGAAGATGACCGAGTCCCGCCAAATTGCCGTTGAGAGGGCCTCTCGGTTTGAGGCACAAGTTAAAAAGCTCCAGGGTTTCCGCGAACAGTCGGATAAGGCCTGCCTGGAGTTGTCTCAGATCAAGGCTAAACATGCCGAGGAACTTAGTGCCTTGCAACGGCACATTGACAAGAGGTGGGACAGCTGAGGGCTAGTCATGCTGAGGAGAAAAATAATTTGAGCAGGAAGCTTAAGGAAGAGGAGCACAAGTGCTGGCAGCAGCGGGATCAATTTGCTAGCTTAAAGAAGAAATTTGCCGATATGAAGAATCGGCTGAAATGACAAAGTGAGCAGGTTGCTCGGCTCATTGCTGATCTTGACCAGTCGCGGCAAGAAGTTGGGGACAACCAGTCCCGAATTAATGACCTTAAGGAGGGTCTTCGAGAAAACAAATCGGCAAAGTTGAAGGCATTGGAAAAGATCCAGGAGCTAAACAATAAGATAGCTCGGTGGGAGGAAGAGGTACGACGTCTTCCTTCTTATTTATTTTTCGGTGTTTTTCTTTTGCTAGTGGGATCAAATATTCTGGTATTTCGCAGATGGGTAGAATTGGGCTCGAGGCGCAGAGCAGTTTAAAGCTTTAAGGGCGAAGTTATCCGCGAGTCACCAAATGAACTTTGAACTTCAAAACCAGCTTACTTCAGCTGTGGAGGAGTATAAAAATCCTGCCCAATTTTCTAAAGAACATAAAGAAGCTTGTGCTGATGCATTTCGGTTCGGCAAAGACGAGACTCGAGCAACGATCTCTCAGGAGCATCCCGAATGGGATTTATCTTTTCTGGAGGCCAAACTACTCGATGCTCGTACCCCGGGGGCCGAAGAAGAAGAATACGAGGACATCTCAGATATCGATCTTGGGGCCATCCTGAGTCCTAGTGAGGCCATGGCTTCCGAAGAATGCCCTCAGCCTGCCGCCGAGGAACCTGAAGCTTTCCCTCCCACACTTGAAGCGGGTGAAACAAGCCAAGTCCCTCCAAATATTATCGAAGGGGTTCTTGGGATGAACCTGGACCCTGATTCTTAAGGGTCGCCTATGCATTTTTGCTTTCCCCGCTTGTAATTCATTTAATGAATGAACTTTCAATTTCTTTCTGCCTTATCTTATTACTTTGGCCGTTGTTTCTCGATGTGTTCGGTTTTGCTGAGATATAGGATAGTTCGGCTTTAGAACTTACAAAAACGTCTCGATCAATGCCAGAGTTTAGCGGATAGTTCGGTCTATTTGAATTAAGGAGCTAGCTTTCTTTTTGCCGAGATGGATAAAACGGCTTTGTAACTTGCCAAAGGACGCTTCGTTACTTGCCTAAGTCATTTATCCCGTCGGTCTTTCCCAAGGCGGGTCTTTTTAACGTATGAGATAAGCACTCGGTTGCCATTGGAGGGCATCGTTTTCACCAGGCGATTTCCCTAGCCTGCCCGTATCTCAAGGACCGGCGGATGATTTCTTGCATTTAAGGCTCTTGATTCGAGATTAGAGGGAAATCTTTTTCCTTACGTCATGGTCTGGGAAATGCATTCGACGCACTTTGAAAAGCGTCCTTTTATCCTGAGCTGCCGCGTGGCAGCGTAGCTGGGGTGTTTTGAATCCCGGGGCTTTCTGTTTTAATTTTTGCCCTTGGCTTGTTTGCCTATAAAAATGGGAAAAGTGGCCCGTGTTGAGCTATCTCCCAAAACCTTCTCTTTCTGAGAGTTGTAAGGGTTTTTATGACGTCTGTTTTATTGAGGTTGAGAGTGGAAAGACCAAGCTTTTCCTTTGCAAGTTGGTTCGTCTCAGATGACTGGGGTGATGAAGAAGCTGCTGAAGAGCGAGCAGTCCTTAAGGGAGGAATTCTTGGAGGTCATATGAAGAGCGCACGGGAGGCCCGCAGAAGTCATATGGGGAGCGCACGTATGCACTTCCTGTGTATCCTTTGTGGTTCACCATGGGGGTAGCCAGACATGCAAAGCACATGCCGTCCCCATGGGTTACATGAACTTCCCCTCCCCTTATAGGATGAACTGAGGGATCTAATATGAGGAGAGGTGTTGGTCTGCTGGTACCCTATCTATGTCTCTGGGTAGCGGCTAGCAGCCCAGCATCCCACTATAGGGGGAAGGAGCCCTCAGCCTCGGCATCCATAGGTTTTCGGCCCAGTTTGGGTCTTTTGGCCTGTCCGTTCGAGGGATCAACGACTCAACTTGAGTCATATGATTTCTCTGATTTCTTGGATGCTGCAGCGACACCAGAGGTCGAAGCTGCTTTTTAATTCATTTGTTTTTACTTCCTACGCCGTAGTGCCCTTATAACACCTTTTCAGAGGTTGTATTTCTCATCGATTAACGAAATAAAGAAAGTTTTTTGTTCTTTCTTCTTTTTTCAAATGTTTGCAGATGTTTTCTTTTCCCTTTTGGCGTGACCATGCAGTCTTGCTCATTTTAGGTGTACCGAGTCATGCTCGGCTCGTAAACCTTCGATTGTGCTTGGGTAGCACTGCCTTCATTAGGCATTTTCATAATGTTTGACCCCCTTCAGAGGAGGCACTGGTCTCTATTTAAGTCAGAGGGAGGTATGGGCAACCTTACTGATTCACAAGATAGGCGCGACCCAATAAAAAGGGGCTAAGTAGGTCTTTTCCTAAGGAGGAGAGATTTGCACAATCCTGCTGATGGGCAGAGAGAGGGATTGCTTATTCGCGCCGAAGTATGATAAGACGTATCAATTGCGCTAAAATGTCTAGGAAATTAACCGGCCTTGCCATTACTGCAGAACCACCGGGCCACTTGGCTTTGTCCAAGGCTTCAAAGATTAACTAGAAATTCGATTCGGCTTTGGCCGAGGGTTCTGGTAGCAAGAGATGCACTTCGGCTTTATCCGAGGCTTTTGATAATAAGAGATGCACTTCTGCTTTGGCCGAGGGTTTTAATAATAACAGACGCACTTCGGCTCTGGCTGAGGCTTTTAATAATAAGAGATGCACTTCGGCTCTGGCCGAGGCTTTTGATGATAAGAGACACACTTCGGCTCTGGCCCAGGCTTTTAATAATAAGAGATGCACTTCGGCTCTGGCCGAGGCTTTTAATAATAACAGACGTACTTCGGCTCTGGCCGAGGCTTTTGATGATAAGAGATGCACTTCGGCTCTGGCCGAGGCTTTTAGTAATAACAGACGCACTTCGGCTCTGGTCGAGGCTTTTGATAATAAGAGATGCATTTCGGCTTTGGTCGAAGCTTTTGATAATAAGAGATGCACTTCGGCTCTGGCCGAGGCTTTTGATGATAAGAGATGCACTTCGGCTCTGGCCGAGGCTTTTAATAATAAGAGACGTACTTCGGCTCTGGCCAAGGCTTTTCATAATAAGAGACGCACTTCGGCTCTGGCCGAGGCTTTTCATAATAAGAGATGCATTTTAGCTCTGGCCAAGGCTTTTAATAATAAGAGATGCACTTCGGCTCTGGCCGAGGCTTCGGCTCTGGTCGAGACTTTTAATAATAATAGATGCATTTCGGCTTTGGCCGAGGCTTTTGATAATAAGAGATGCATTTCGGCTTTGGCCGAGGCTTTTGATAATAAGAGATGCACTTCGGCTCTGACCGAGGCTTTTAATGATAAGAGATGCACTTCGGCTCTGACCGAGGCTTTTAATAATAAGAGATGCACTTCAGCTCTGGCTGAGGCTTTTAATAATAAGAGACGCACTTTGGCTCTGGCCGAGGCTTTTCATAATAAGAGATGCACTACGGCTCTGGCCTAGGTTTTTCATAATAAGAGACGCACTTTGGCTCTGGCCGAGGCTTTTGCTAATAAGAGACGCACTTTGGCTCTGGCCGAGGCTTTTGATAATAAGAGATGCACTTCGTCTCTGGTCGAGGCTTTTGATAATAAGAGACGCACTTCGGCTCTGGCCGAGACGCACTTCGGCTCTGGCGAGGCTTTTGATAATAAGAGACGCACTTCGGCTCTGGCTGAGGCTTTTGATGATAAGATATATACTTCGGCTCTGGCCGAGGCTTTTGATAATAAGAGACGTACTTTGGCTCTGGCCGAGGCTTTTAATAATAAGAGACGTAGTTCGGCTCTGGCCGAGGCTTTTAATAATAAAGATGCACTTCGGCTCTGGCCGAGGCTTTTGATGATAAGAGACGCACTTCGATTCTGGCCGAGGCTTTTGATGATAAGAGATGCACTTCGGCTCTGGCCGAGGCTTTTGATAATAAGAGATGCACTTCGGCTCTGGCTGAGGCTTTTGATAATAAGAGATGCACTTCGGCTCTGGCCAAGGCTTTTGATAATAAGAGATGCTCAATGTGCTAGGATGCTTTTTTGATTTTGACCAGCATGTCATCGACGTACACCTTCATGTTACGGTCGATCTGCTCTTTGAAGACCTTGTTAACTAGCCTTTGGTAAGTAGCACCTGCATTTTTCAGACTGAAAGGCATGACACAGTAACAATAAGTACCTCGGTTATGAAGGCGGTCTTCTCTTCATCCTCGGGCGCCATTCGAATTTGGTTGTAGCCCGAATAGGTGTCCATGAAGGCTAGCATCTGGTGACCCGAAGTAGCATCTACAAGCTGGTCGATTCGGGGGAGAGGAAAGCTATCCTTCGGGCATGCTTTGTTGAGGTCGGTGAAGTCGATGCAAATCCATCACTTGCCATTCGACTTCTTCACTATAACAACGTTTGACAGCTAGCTATGATAGTTTACCTTCCGGATGAAATTAGCCTTGATAATCTTGTCGACTTCTTCCTCAATAGCCTTCTGCCGCTCAGGGGTGAAGCTCCTTTTCTTCTGCTTAACGGGCTGGGATATCTTGTCCACATTGAGATGGTGAGGAGAACATCTGGGCTGATCCCCAGCATATCAGAAGCAGACCAGGCAAAGATATCAGCATTTTTTCGGAGAAAGTCGATCAGCTCTAGCCGAGATTTTCCCTTCAGTAGCGACCTGATCTTTATAGTTCGGTCGGGCCGGGCTTCGTTCAGCGGTATCTCCTCCAGCTCTTCGGCTGGCTCTCCTCGATGCTCGATAAAATCCTCCCGAGCGTCTAGCCCGTGAACCTCGAGCAGTTTGGACTGAAGGCTGGTGATGAAGCATTGCCGAGCCATAGCTTGGCTTCCTCGAACTCCCCCAATTCTTTGTTCGGTAGGGAACTTCATGACTAGATGCGGGATGGAGACAGCAGCTCTCAGGGACATTAGGTCGGGTCTCCCAAAGATTGCGTTGTAGGGCGACCGAAGCTTGGTCACCAGGAAATCTGTGTGAACAGTGGCAACACAGGGCCAAGTTCTTGCCCGGACCGTCAAGGTCACGACTCCCTATCATAATTGTTTAGATTGAGAGATACAATCAGCGCATCATCATGCGGGAACTATATCTTCTGGAGATCATCATTGGGGAAGGAGAGCCCATCAGTCCGTGATCTCTTTGGTGCCAAATCTTCTTCATCATCCTGCCGGCCCGATGGACTACCGACCGCATCGATCACATTGATGTGGCCAACAACCGGGGGATTTGGAGGAGGAGGCTGTTGAGGCTCGGACTAGCAGTTACCCCATTTCTTGGCTCGAGCGCTCCACTGAATTTGTTCAGTCTGCCCCGCTGAATGAGCCTCTCAATTTCATTCTTCAACTGTCAGTATTCTTCGGTGTCGTGGCCATGGTTCCGGCGGTAGCGGCAGTACTTGGTGGGGTCTCTCCGAGTCGCATCCCCTCGGAGAGGAGGCAGTCGAGGGAGTTGATGCTCTATCTCCATGAGGATCTGCGCCCTCGGGACAGTGAGCGGGATGAACCGATTGAACCTCCTAGGCAGGCTCTGGGTGCGGTTCCTCGGTGGCGGTGGAGGAACCCTTTGGCGGCGAGGTGGGCTCAGCTGACGGACAGATCGGTGTTTGTCCGAGCCCTTGGACTCCTTCTTCCTTGCCAGCTCGGTGCGGGCAGTCCTCCATGATTCCGCAACTCTAGTGTACTTGTCCGCCAGGACCATCATATTGAAGAGGTTCGGAGGGTAACTGACCTCCAAGGTCAGGTAGAAGTCACTCTCCTTTAACACTCCGCCCGCTAGGGATGACATGGCTACCTCATGGTTAAGGTGATCCACTTCCAACATGGCCATGTTAAATCGACCGAGATAGTTCTTCAAAGATTCTCCCTCTCTTTGCTTAACCTCGGAGAGGGAATCAGATCTCCGCCGATGACGATGGCTGCTGATAAACTGGCTGATGAAGAGGTGACCCAGCTCGTCGAATGAACCAACGAAACTTGGTTTTAAGGTATTAAACCAGGTTCGAGCGGACCCTCTAAGGGTGGAGGGGAAGGCATGGTATAGAATCGCATCTGATGCCCCATGGAACATCATGATCGATCGAAAGCTACTGAGGTGGTCGTCGGGATCAGTGGATTCATGGTATGGCTCGATGGTGGGGAGCTTAACATGAGGGGGAATCACTTTCCTCATGATCCTTTCGAAGAAGGGGATGCCCTGCCCCTGTTTTGGCTAGGACGGAGGGGCTTGTCTGACGGGGTCTAACTTTTGACGCCATTTCTGACGCATCTCCCGCATTTGCTGCCTGATCTCTTCATCCAGAGTGGTAGGAGGGATCGGGCGATGAGAAGACGGCAGTGGTGTTGAATCCTAAGAGGATACCGGGGAGGGAGAGCAAACTCACCTGGATCTGAGTGGGCTCTTCCCTCCAGCTCGTTGCAGCACCGGCCTCACCTTTGCAGGCCGGCGACCGCGATCTGCCGCCCCAGGCAGATCGGAAGAAGAGATTGCAGGCGGAGCGGGGGCAGCAGCCTCCTCGCGAGGCTAGGAGGCAGGAACGGCAGGGCCAGGGATTGCCTGGAATCCCTAGATCATCTGGGTCAATGCTTGAACCTGCTGAACCAGAGTGGCGAACTGGTCCAGGGTTACCACCGTTGGCGATGGGGAAAGAGTTTCAGCTGGTGGTGGTAGCGGAGGTGCTACATCACTAATTGGATTAGGCCTTTGAGATGCGGCCTGATCTTGAGCCTCAGAGGTGGCTCTCTTCTGATTGGCCATTAGAGGATGCTTCTTCTGGTTTTTTAGTCTTGCCTCCTGGATTACAAGTTTATGGGACTTGAGGCCCTTCCTCTAGCGCCAATCTATTGCCGCGGAAATCTGTTCTCCGACTCGGGTGCGCTTCCGGCTTCGGGTTCGAACTCCAATCTCGACGTCGAGGTAGAACCTGCAAGATAGTTCGCGCTCGCAAAGGATTTCTTTGGGGTTGTCCTCTGCGGGGGATCCTCCGATGCCCAAATCAGTAAAATTTACAGCAGGCAGATGTGAGGAGAAGATTTTTCACAGAAGAATCTTCCTCCAAGCTCTCAATCAGAGCTCTAATGGAGTAATCGATTCCGTAAAGCCAAGTAAATGTGTAGAAGTTTTTGTAAGGTGATTCGTGCATACCTGAGAGGTTGAAGTGGTGTGGTATTTATAGAGGATCACCTGATTCCCTGGGCGGGTCGTGGGGGCTGAAAGTTGTTATGATTTGAAATGGATTCGAATCGAGTTTGTTACGAGATCAGTAGGATCTGTATCTTGTCAGTTAGAGGATCGATAGCTAGGAGAGCTGGCTGATGCCTTGGGATTCCACGATTGCGTAGGCTCTAGGCCACTCCTAGGTATGATTCTCTGTTTGAAATCTTATTCTGTTTCAGCGAACAGGGACTCTCTGTGCCGGATTCTGCAGAGGCATTTTGAGTGCTTCGGTCTGGCCGAGGCAGAGGATAATTTGGTTTTCCGAAGCATAAAGGCGGCTCAAGTTACCGTGATATAATCATGGCTCGTAATGCCGAGGTATGGATACCTCGGGCTACCGAGATATAATCGTGGCTCGTATCGCCGATGTATGGATACCTCGGCTTACCGAGAAATAAGAATGGCTTGTATCGCCGAGGTATGAATACCTCAGCTTATCGAGAAATAAGAATGGTTCGGATTACTGGAGCGATTCAACCTTGCTAAAGGCGATTGATCTTCGCTACTTGGTGGCTATGATAGCTAGCTAGCGAGATGTTGGAATTGGACCTGACCTAATCATTGATGTGTATAGACCTTAATGTAATGATAATTTTATCCATCATCAATATTTATAATATTTTGAAAGAATTATTATTTCTTTCTCAATATGCTTCTTCACCTTACATAAGTTCCCCTTCTTAACTTCTTTCTTATATCCTTTCCTTGTTCTTTTTCTTCTATGGCGTCACCATCTCAGTCAGTGGATCCCCCTCTCTCTTATTGAACTGTCACTCGATCATTTTTCTTTGGACACTACTTTGTCCGGACCCGGAAATTAAAGCGCAAAATTCACTTTTCGCAGAGTTTGAGACCAAGCCGCCAATCGTTCAATGACTTCTGCTTGTGTTGCGTTGGTGCTCTGGATCATATGGGCCACAGAAAGAGAGAGTCATCCACGCTGGGGTGGGATCGGCCTTGCTGAATGTTTTATGTGGCTTTGTGACGTGGGCATAAGGAAAAAACTTAGTTGCACCTGCACCGTCCTTGGATACAGCATTAACCATACAAATGAATTATCTATGCATGTCAACGTACGCTGCATAATAAGATTCATTGAACTATCATATACGCATCGATATGTATGAGTGACTAATCTATGAGAGTGATACGTACTTACTATATCAAAAAATAGTGCAACAAGATTTTTTTCATGAACATAATGGATCTGATAACAAAGTACCCATAAACTTTTATTAAAATTAGTATAAATTTGTCTCCAAGGAAGCCACAAGCCCTTCTAGCACCAGTAAAGTTCGGTAACTTTCACTTAATTATTACGTTAGTCATCAGTTCAATTGGTTCCTACTAACTAAACCGTGAGGACTAATTCGATGAATTACTCTAATGATGACACATGATAAGAATAATTTTTTAAAAAAATCTAGACCAAAAGGCTAACACCTAATTGGATGAGGCGAAATAATACGGAGCACTCTAATTAAAACTGTCCAAATTACTTCAAGAATTTGTTTATCCAATTGAAGATCAAAATATAATTTTAAGCCACCTATCTTAAGAAAGCTCAACTCACTTTTAACCAGCTACAGGGAGGAGCAAGGCCTCAGCCCTCAAATAAGGAGAGACAAAAAAAACCCACTTTCTCTCCTCTATTTCTTTCTATTTTTTTTCTTTCTTTTTCAGCCTATATTTTCTTGGTTCTCGTTACTAGTTTGACTGTCAGAATGTTTTCTTTGAATAAAATTTTGGAGCCTCTGATGTTACTATTGTTGAGTGTGATTGGCCAAAGATGGAAAAGTTAAAAGTGAGATAGGTCTAAAATCCTTACCAAAACAAAGGTCAAGAAAGGTGATTAAATCCCAAGCTTAGCAACATTTTTTTTTTTCAAGTTTAGCTGCATTCAAATATAACTAAACCTATTTTATTAATATATATTACTTAAATATAAAATATATTTTAATATAAATAATATTAAAAAAATATTTTATATTATTTAAATATAATATTTTAATATGCAAAAAGATTTTAAATATTAAAAATTAAATTTAAAATTAATATATATTATATATTATATATATAATTAGATTAAATATTCTTAAAGATTAACTAAGAGTGCAATATGAGATCATGAACTTTGGTGATACTCATCTGAAACTTAAATTATCATGATTTATAATAATTTTAAATTATTAATAATTAAATATTATTATTTAGATTATTATATTTAATTATCATGATTAATTATCTACGTGATAATATGAAATTGTTAAGATGAATTACAACCACCCAGAACCTCCTTAATTTATTCCTTTGCCAGGGCAAGAAATTCTATCACCTCAGACTGTCATTTGTTGTTTTTTAAAAGCTAATTCAAATTTAGACTTTTTTATTGTTAAAAAAATAGCCCGGCCGTTTCACAACAGAGCTATCCCAATTCCCACGGCGTCAACGTCCCTCTACGATGACGTCCAAATGGGACTGCGAAGGAACAGGACGTCGCAGCCGGAGTTGCTCGAAGGATGGGTGCAGTGGGGCCCCTGCGGCCGCCAAGAACTTTGGACCGGGCCCCACCATCCCCGAAACCAGCCTCGCGTCCAGTCGGTCCAGCAGCCACGTCTCCGCGCTCTCGCCATCTTCAACGTCCACTTTTCATCAGCCGCCTCCAGCGCCCTCACCACCTGCCGCATCGTCGGCCTCGCCGCCGGGTCGACATCCGTACACGCCAGCGCCAGCACCACCACCCACTCCACCTCCGCCTCGTCGAACCCTGCCATCTCCCTGACCCTCGGGTCCACCACCGCCGCCGCCAGCCCCGCGCCCACGCCACCAGCGGCGGCCGCCCTTCTTCTGCCGGCCGCCTGCCGGAGACGACCTCCAGCACCAGCACCCCGTAGGCGTACACATCCGTCGCCGCCGTAGCCCGGCCGCTCCGGAACACCTCCGGCGCCAGGTACCCAGCCGTCCCCACCACCCGGCTGGTCTGCAGCGCCCCGCCGTGCGGGTGGGCCCGGGCTAGCCCGAAGTCCCCTAGCCGGCCGGCCATAGCACGGTCCAGCATCACGTTACTCGCCTTGATATCCCGGTGAACCACGCGCGCCTCCCCCCATCCCTCGTGCAGATACAGCACCGCCGCCGCCACGTCCTTTAAAATCCTGACCCTCGATCCCCAATCCAACGGCTCCGACGCAACGTGGATCCTGTTGTCCAAACTCCCATTCTCCATGTACTCATACACCACAATCATGATTTCGCCGCCGCAGCCAGGACCGGCGGCCGGATCACGGCGGGTGCGGCACCAGCCGCGGAGCCCGACAAGGTTGCGGTGCTTGAGCCTGCGGAGGCTGGATACCTCCTCCACAAATTGCCGGGCTTCATCGGCGCCGCTCCGGGAGAAGACCTTCACGGCGACAGCGGCGCCGGCCAAGATCCCCTTATAGACCCTCCCGTCGCCGCCGGAGCCGATCAGGTTCTTATCAGAGAAGCCCTCCGTGGCGGCGAGAATCTCCCCGTACCGATCCGGTGGGGCCAATACTCCAATTCCCAATCTTCCATCGCCTCGTGGTTACCTCGCCGATTCGCTTCTATTGTCCTCTTCTTTCTCCTGCGACGGCGGCGAACCACTAATAGTGCCGCCGCAGTGGCGGAGATCGAGAGGATTGCGGCCGCGAGTGAGACGCCCACCACGAGGGTTTCGGATTTCGGCCGCGACAGCTTGAAATTGGGAAGGTCTGAGGTGGTGAGACCTTCGCCGGCGGAGAAATTGGAGTTGCTGAAGCTCCAGCCCAGGATGCGGTGGCGCTCCCTTAGCATCCCCGTGGAGGCGCAGAACCCGACGAACATTTCGTCGAGGAAGACGGTGGAAAGGTCCAGATCGAGGGAGATAAGGGGGCGGCGGGGCTTCCGGCCGAGGGTGGCCGGGGCCATGGTGACGTTGAGCCGTCCGCCAGAGTAGTCGACCCAGGCCTGGTAGTTGGATCCGTCGTTGAGGGTCAGGTTGACGAAGGGAAAGGAGGGATCGTCGGGCCAGTAGCCGGCGGGGTAGGCGGCGACGGATGCGAGGGAGTTGACGTCAACGCCGACATGGTTGGAGTTGATGTCCGCAAACTCCTGATTCTGGAAGACGTCGAACTCGACGGCGAGGACGCGGGAGGCGGGGTCGTCGTTGGTGGTCATGTTGAAGAGGCCGAGGTTATTTGAGGAGCTCGCGCCGAGGGTGCCGGCGGTGGGGGCAAAGAGGAAGGCGAGGCCATGGCCAGGAAGGACGTTGGGGATGGGGGCGATGGAGAAAATGAAGGATGCCGAGAACCAGAGCACGCCACCGGCGGCGGTGGAAGACTTGGTCGGAATTTTGGACTTATAGAAGGCGCGGCCGAGGGAGAAGGCGCGGTCGTTGGTGAGGGAGAGGCAGCGCCGGCAGGGGCCGGACTCGAGGGTGGCGTCGCCACAGAGTTTCAAGTCGGAGGGATCGAAGCCGTTGAAGAGGAAATCGACACCGAAGGATGGAGGGTAGCAGAGGACTAAGATTAGGAGTGATAAGAGGAGTAGCGGTGGTTTCCTCTCCTTCGACGGCATGAGGACAGTAAAAGCAGGGAGCTTCGAGACAGCGGCTTCGTCGACGCCGTTTTGTAGAGATTTTACGTGACGAGTGCGGTAAAGCCGTGAGCGTTGGTACAGGTTGTGAACTTGTGACTATTTAATTGATAAAATTAGATTTAAAATAATATTTTATATTTTTAAAATAATTTTATTTTATAAAAATATTTATAGTTTAAAAAATATTTTTTTAAAATACAATAGTTTTTTTTTTTTTGATAAATATAGCATTATAATTCATCAAAAATTCGAACCAAAAATACTTTTTTTTTTAATGCACTATAACTATATTTCCTTTAGGAGAATATGCAAATGCTAAAAGAATAAAGAATTTAGAAATTGAATGAATGAAATGCAAGTCACGAGTCCTATTTATAGACTTTAGGTGCCATTGAAAGTAATCCTACGGTATTGATCCGCACCATTAGATCTGATCGGATGCAATCAACGTCTAATCAATACGCCTCTTCATGATGGGATAAGCTGATCCATAGCCGTGATTTGAAGATCATGCGATTAACCTGCCTCTCCGAAGCCCTGTATGCCGATCTACAGCCATGATCTGAAGATCACACGATCGGCCCGCTTCTTCGAAGCCCTGATATGCCGACGTGCCTCTCCGAAGCCTTGATAGGCTATCAAGCAATCAATGCGCATCTTGATGCATCGATCTAAGAATAGGCGCTTGATATGTGATCGTAACCAACCGATCCGATCAGCGATGGTCCCTCTTCATTGATTTTATCACCGATGGTTGCGATCAATCCAAGCCATGATCAGCCGATCAACACTGCTCTGATCATCCAAGTATTAATCCATCGTTTAATCTGAGCCCCTCATTTTAATTCGATCAGTCTCCGCCATTGGATCCTCATGATCAAAAAAAAATTTAAAAGCCCCTCGATGCGCATGTGCAAAGTGTAAAGTGCAAGGTGCGCCTACAAAGCGCCCATTGTGCCTTTCGTATACACACGTGCGCGATGCTACGCATCACCCTCAAGCTCTCCGCTTATCGTGAGCCTAAGGAATTTAAGCATGAAGGAAGAGGTTTTCATATAAGTGAACCTTCCTTTCTTAATACTTTCGATGTGGGACTAAAAGTTCTCTCATTTTCTTATTCACACACATTAGAAGGTAATGGGCTTTCAAGGCCTATTTGGGTATTCAAGGCCTATTGGCCCATTACCCAACAATCCTTCACATGAATGAAAATTAGACTTTGATCAAATATCATCAAAGATCAGCAAATTAAGGTGATCCCCCATAAAAATGAATTTTAATGCAAATAAATATGCAGACACTATAGAGCGTATAGTGGGATGAAGTTGTATTAGAATAGGTAGCTTATGGCTTTGAACCTTCCTTGGTGAGTTGTTATCGAGTTTACTTGCTAAAAAGTGAACATGATATCTTGAACTTTTCAGCTTTTTGTATAAACCAAAACAATAACAACCACACAACTTCTTTTTAAGCATTCTTTTGGTTCTCATGATTGTATTCATTTTGGCCCCGAACAACTCCTGGTTTCATGAGTACTTTTAGAGAATTAAACCTTAAAATCCTCATATAATTGGCCTAGTTCACACTCACATAGGTGGTTCTTATTAAGAGTATCCTGCTATACCCACATGAACGTTTATGTCATAATAATCATTAAAAGCAATGCTTATCTAAGTACCTTTAGCAGGTAACACTAATTAACATATGAATGAGTAGGATTGGACATCCTTAGTGTTATGCAAATCTCTTCATAATTTAGTTATCCCTTTTGAACCTAAATCTTGGGATCTCCCAGTCAGCTAGGTTGGGTATCCACTATGAAGATTTTTTCTATTATAGGCTTTAAACACATTCCCCTCGATAAACAGTTTATTTGATCTCTTGGTAACCCCTTTGTCAATGGATCTGCTAGATTTTTTCTTGACTGAATATCATCAATAGAAATTATACCAATTTCAAGTAATTGCTTAATGGTATTATGTCTATGACGTATATATCTATACTTACCATTATACATCTTATTCTGTGCTCTGCAAATCGCCGATTGATTATCACAATGTATGTATATTGCAGATACAGACTTTGGCCAACAGGAAATATCTTCTAAAAGGTTTGGAGCCATTCTGCTTCTTCAGTAGCCTTTTCTAAAGCAATAAACTCAGATTCCATAGTGGATCGAGCTATACATGTTTGCTTAGAAGATTTTCATGACACAATACCTCCTCCTAAGGTGAATACATCCACTAATGGATTTTGCATCTTCTGTGTTAGATATCCAATTTGCATCATTGTATCCTTCTAGTACAGCTGGATATCTTGAATAATGTAATCCATAACTTAGGGTATATCGCAGATATCTTAATACCCTTATTAGAGCTGTCTAATTACTAATGAATCTGCTTAACTTATTGACAACATATACTATGTTAAGACGAGTGTAATTCATATATATTAAACTACCAATTATACGTGAATATTCCAACTAAGATATGAGTTCTCCAATATACTTAGCCAAATGTAGATTAACATCTACAGGTATTTTCATGGGCTAGTATCATACTTGTTAAACTTAATATTTTCTCAATATAATGAGATTGAGATAATATTATTTCTTCAGATATTCTAGTGATTCGAATCCCTAGTATAACATCTACAATACCCATATTTTTCATATCAAAATGTTTGATTAACATTTTCTTTGTCTATTTAATTATTTCAGTATTATTACTGATGATTAACAGGTCATCTATGTATAAGCAGTTTATCGCATACCCTTCAGGCAGAGTTTTGGCATTTATACATTTGTCACATTCATTTATTTTGAATCCATTTGATAACATGACTTTATCAAATTTTATATGCCATTGCTTATGTGCTTGTTTTAATCCATATAAGGATTTAATAAGTCTACACACCTTCTTTTCTTGCCCAGGAACAACAAATTCCTTAGGCTATTTCATATATTTCTTCATCTAATTCACTGTTTAGAAAAATAGTTTTAACTTCCATTTGATGATTTCAAGATTGTTAATAGCTACAAAAGCAATTAACATTCTTATAGATAATATTCTACTTACTCGTGAATAGGTATCAAAGAAGTCTATAGCTTCTTTTTGTTTGAAGCCCTTAGCAACTAATCTGGCTTTATACTTGTCAATTGATCCATCAACCTTTAGTTTTTTCTTAAAAATCCACTTGCACCCCAAAGGTTTCATACCAAATGGTAAGTCTACCAACTCCCAGGTATGATTGTGCATAATGGACTCAATTTCACTATTAATAGCTTCTTTCCAAAAGGGTGCTTCTGGGTTAGATATTGCCTCTTTAAATGTATGAGGTTCATTTTGTAACATATAAGTTACATAATCAGGAGCAAAGGACTTTGCAACTTTTGGTCTCTTACTGCGTATTGGTTCATCTTCAGGATATTTTTCATGATGACTATCATAAGTTCTTTTGTTTGAACTTATTTCTAATTTCTCTTTGCTTGAAAATATATTTTCAAAGAATGATGCATTCCTTGATTCCATGATTATATTTTTCTGAATATCAGATATATTCGATTTATACACAAGAAAGCGATATGCACTACTATTTTGTGCATAACCGATAAAAATACAATCAACAATTTTAGGTCCTATTTTGGCCATTTTGGGGTCCGAAATAATTACTTTAGCTAGATATCCTACACTCTTAAATAATTGTAAGAAGGTTTTTTTCTTTTCCATAACTCATATGGAGTAACATCATTCTTCTTAAGAGGTATCTCATTAAGAATATGATTTGTAGAGAGAATTGCTTCTCCCCATAAATTTTGTGGTGTACCAGAATTTATTAACATAGCATTTATCATTTCTTTCAATGTGCAGTTTTTGTGTTCTGCAATTCAATTAGATTGAGGCGAATAAGGAGCCGTAGTTTGATGAATAATGCCATGCTCTTGATAGAATTCGTTAAAATGTGTATAGTATTCTCCACCTCTATTACTCCTTATAGTCTTTATATTTTTACCAAGTTGATTTTCAACTTCATTCTTATAACATTTAAACATTTCTAAAGCCTCATCTTTTGACTTTAGTTGATACACATAATAGTATCTTGTTGAATCATCAATAAATGTTATAAAATACTTTTTACCTCCTCAAGTTTGAACTGACATTAAATTACATAGATCACTGTGAATTAATTCAAGAAGTTCAGTATTTCTTTCTACTAAAGGAAATGGTGTTTTTGCTAACTTAGCTTCAACACACACTTCGCACTTGTAATGTGGATCTATTTCATGATTAGATAACAATTCTAATTTCATTAATTTTCATAATGAATTAAAATTCACATGTCCTAATCTATCATGCCATAAAAAAAGAGTCAATCATATAAACAGAAGAGAAATTTTTATTTATTTTAAGGTTTCAGTGTACAGTCATTACATTTACCTTGAATAATCCATTATTCAAGTAACCCCTTCCAATAAATATCCCCTCCTTAGTGAGTACAAATTTGTCAGACTCAAAAACCATCCTAAAGCCATGTTTGTTTAGGAGGAAGCCTGGCATCAAATTCTTTCAAATATCTGAAACATGAAGTACATCATTCAATAGAAGTTTCTTTCTAGATGTCATCTTTAGCACTATGCAGCCAAGTCCTTCTATCTTGGATGTAGCAGAATTTTTTATAATCAGATTTCTATCATTGATAGGAGTATATGATGAGAACATACTCTTATCAGAGTAGACATATCCGGTAGTTCCAGTGTTGATGTACCACTCATTAGCTTTGTCAATCATGTTCGCTTCAAACACAACAGCTGACAGCATCATGTCGGATACTTCTTGCGATAAGGTATCAGTAATGTTGACCTCTTTCTTTTCTTTCCCCTTAAAACAGCAGTCCTTGGATTTGTGTCCTTGCTTTCCACAAACAAAGCACTTGCCCTTGAACTTAAATTTCTTTGGATTGCCTTTCTTCTATTTAAAGCCTTCATCAAAAAACTTACGTTTCTTCTTTCCTTTTATAGGTTGGCCTTAGGCTCAATAGGTTGTCCTTCTGTCTTCTTGTCATGGCTCTTATTGTCTTCCTTGATCCTTAGGCAGACAATTAGATCTTTAGGTCCATCTCCTTCCGCTTATGCTTCAGATAGTTCTTGAAGTCCTTCCATAATAGCGGTACTTCTCAATGATTGCAGCTACCTAGAATGACTCATTGAGAGACATTCTTTCTACATGTATTTCATGTAGGATGATCTGGAGCTCTTGGACTTGCTCCATAACAGTTTTGTGGTCGACTATTTTGTAGTCTAAAAATCTTTCGATCATAAACTTCTTATGTCCAGCATCCTTTGTCTTGTACTTTTTCTCCAATGATGCCCATAACTCCTTGGCAGTAGCAATATTGATGTACACATTATACAAAGTATTATCCAAACCATTGAGGATATAGTTCTTGCAAAGGAAGTCTGAATGCCTTCATGCTTCTACCGCAGCAATCACTTGCTTGTCGGTCTCTCCTTCTTTCAGACTGATGATTTTTATTCAGTACTCTGATCAGATTTAGAGTGGTGAAGTAGAACAACATCTTCTGTTGCCACCTCTTGAAGTCAGTTCCAAAGCACTTCTCTAGTTTCTCAGCTTGAACGGATATAGGCATGGTAGCCATCTTCAGCACTTCGGTGATAGAAAGCAGGAAATTATCTTAAGATTGTTGGCACAGATTGTGGTTACCTAATTGATAAGACTGAATATAGAGTAACACTCTATGTTCTTAAGATAATTTTATCCCGCAAAGGTGCTTACGGTTTATATGATGATTGTCTTCCAGGATATAACAGTTTTCTTTTGATGAATGCAGCACTATAATTCATCAAAAATTCAAACCAAGAATGCTTTTCTTTCTTTTTCTATGCACTATAGCTATACTTCCTTTAGGAGAGTATGTAAATGCCTAAGAGAAGAAAGGAATTTAAAAATTGAATGAATGAAATGTAAGTCATTAGTCATATTTATAGACTTTAGGTGCCCTTTGGAAGCAACCCCATGGTATTGATCTGCACCGTCATGTGCAAAGTGTAAAGTGCACCTACAAAGCGCCCATTGCGCCCTTCGCACATGCGCGAGAATGATGTAGCATCATCCTCAAGCTCTCCACTTATGGTAGCTTGAGGAACTTAAGCATGAAGGAAGAGGTTTTCATATAAGTGAACATTCCTTTCTTAATACTTCGATGTAGGACTAAAAGTTCTCCCAATTTCTCATTCACACACATTAGGAGGTAAGGGGCTTTGAAGGCGCATTTGGATATTCAAGGCCTATTGGCCCATTACCCAACCGTGAGTATATTAGAGGGATGAAGGGACAGAGCATGAGTTTATGCTCGTCGGGATGAAAACACCGTGGATGTGCGAAAGGAAAAATGAAAATGTCTTTGTATATCGCTCGGTGCAACATCGTGTGCACCAAACGCGATCATTTACTCATGCATTAGTAATATAAAATTTATAAGTGAACCTTCTTATGTAAACTGGCATACGGGTAAATTATCATGCCCAATACAAATCATGCTGATTCAAAAATGATGTGCAAAAACTTTTTCAAAAAAAATTATGCAGATGCACAATTGGCTCAGCCCATCCTTGTGAACTATCTTATGGCTGCCGCATCCATGTGTTTTTTCTCTACTAAAAATATAATTATAAAAAAAATCTTGCTGCACTGAGGGTGGTGCAGTAAAAACTGCACCATATTTAATGATTGGCATGCATCATGCATATATCAAAATAAAAAAATATTTTTATTTTTGATATGTGCATGTCATGTGCATCAATTATCGGGATCAGTGCACACTTGATGCATTGCCTCTATTGCAGCAAAACTTTTCTTAATTATAGATGTTAGTTAAATTGATAAAATAGTAAACAAATTGTCAAACGGGTAGGCTAATTGCCATGGCGGCACACTACTATTCCACCAACTTTAGCTGATGTCATCTGGTAGAATATAAAAAATAAAATATTTTTAAAATAAAAAAATGAATTATAACTATTTAAAAATAAAAAATTAAAATAAATTTAAGTGAAAGTCCAAGAAAGAAAATATGTTTTCGTACTATGTGAGCGCGTATGCGTGTGTCTATATCATAACCACATCCCCAAGCCTCTTTGTCATAGGTTTGAAAGATCCCTCTTATAAACCTAGAATTATTTACATGATTTTGCAATACGCATATCAACACAATAACAACTATATACACCACTTTAAAAAAAAATAGTTAAAAAATTTGATCTATAATCACCATATATATAACTTTTCATAATATTTCAAATTAATCTAATTTTAATAATATTCTTAATTAATCCAAATAAGTATACATAAATGTATTTCTCTTTCAATGCCCGAATTTTTGCTTTTATTTATAAGAAATCAAATATAGTGTGCCACTGCTATATTATTTGATATGCAAATAACTCTAAATTAACCTTTCATAAATAATTAATTGATTATTTTTGAATCATTTTATCTTAGTAAATCAGTAACAAATTTATTATAAACAATAAGTTTCTAGCCATACGTTACCTTTGTTATAAACAAGGCATATCTTCTTAATTTGTAACTTTCTTAATTTTAATATTCTTTTCCTTCTATTTATCTTCTATCACAGCTTAGGAGGGAACCTCTCATGCCTCCAAACCAATGCCCGGTTTTGATGAATGTAACACGGTTGCATACTTGTTGCTGCAAAAATTCGTTCTTTAGCTTGGGGGCGATGCACGCCAGGATCCGGATAGCGCTCTCTCATTCGAGTTGACCTGTAAGGTGTCCTCACATAGGAATCATAGGGGTGGTCCATGCGAAAGACCCTCTGAAGCTCAAGTCAGTGAAAATTCTTAGCAAACAGATGAGAGAAAAAGGCTCCAGTAGAAGGATCTCTTAGGGATGGTCTCCCGAGAGCTATAAACTCTGCTAGAGTTTTTTGGGGTTAATTTTTTTTATACCTGGGGTCTTGGGGCTTGGTATTTGTGCGCTGCGAGATGGCAGTCGGTTACCTAAATTTTTGGGCATGTTTTGGAAGGTTGAAAGCTGATACGATTAGAATCCCATCAGTTATGGGATTGGTAGCTGATCAGCCTTATACATTTTGGAAGGTTGGGAGCTAATACGATTAGAATCCCATCAGTTATGGGATTGATAGCTGATCGGCCTTATCTAGAGTTTGAAACTCTGTTAATTATGGTCAGAGGGTTGTATTTGGCTTCCGTTTCTATTTAAGAAAGTTCACTCCAAGATTTCTGTGATCAGAGCGATTCTTCCTCCAAAATATTCGGCATGGTATGAGGTGGCAATGACACTAAAGCTAAGAGGAGGATCTTTGGCTCTCGACGAGATAGCTCGGCCCATAGCTCGGTGAGATAGCTCGGTCAGATAGTTCGGCTCTATAGCTTGTCCCTGTAGCTCGGCGAGATAGCTCGACTCTGTAGCTCGGTCAGATGGTTTGGCTCTGTAGCTCGGCCAGATGGTTCGGCCTTATAGTTTAGCCATATAGCTCAGCCTTATAGTTCAGCCATATTGTTCAGCCATATAGCTTAGCCTTATAGTTCGGCCTTATAGTTCGGCCTTATAGCTCAGCCTTATAGTTCGGCTTTATAAGTCATTGAGCATGTTTATTGATGCGGTGATAATTTTTTTCCACATCATATGCCCCCCCTTCCTAATCCAAAGCGTAGGTTCGGGCATAGGGAGTAGATTCCATGATGGCTCAATCTCATTGGTGGGATTTGAACCAACAGAGGTACATCATGATGGCGCCATAAATGCCAAGCCATCATCGAAGAAATATTTTTTACTTGGCCTAGCCAAGGTACGAAGAAAGTTGCTCAGCCCTGCCGAGGTAGGAAGAAATTTTTACTTAGCCCTACTAAGGTACGAAGAATATTTCTTGACCTTACCGAGGTATGGAGAAATATTTACTTGGCCCTACCAAGTATGGAGAATGTTGCTCGGTCCTATCGAGGTACGAAGAAATTTTTACTTGGCCCTGCCAAGGTATGGAGAATGTTGCTCGGTCCTACCGAGGTACAAAGAATGTTGCTCGGCCCTGTTGAGGTATGAAGAAATNAATGAAAAATTAAACCTTAATAAATTTGATGCTAAGTCTGATGAAGGAATTTTTCTTGGACATTCTTTACATAGTAGAGCTTTTAGAATATTCAACAAAAAGACTTTAGTAGTTGAAGAATCAATTCATGTTATCTTTGATGAATCTAATGATCTTCCATCAAGGAAGGGAAAAGGTATAAATGATGCATATGACATTGAAGATCAATTCAAGGACATTACACTGAAGGATAAGAACGACACAGATACACAAGAGGTAAATGGAGAAGTGAACGCTGACCTACCTGAAGCCTCACAAGGTAATGATGAATTAGAAAGAGGTTGGAGGTATGTTCTTAGTCACCCCAAAGATCTAATTATTGGTGATCCTTCTCAAGGAGTTAGAACTAGGTCATCATTTAGAGATGCTTGCAATAACTTAGCATTTTTATCTAAAATTGAACCTAAATATTATGATGATGCTAAAAATGATGTTGATTGGATTAATGCCATGCATGAGGAACTTAACCAATTTGAAAGAAATAATGTTTGGACTCTTATTGAAAGACCTCATGATCATCAAATTATTGGAACTAAATGGGTTTATAGAAACAAATTAGATGAACATGGTAATATAATTAGAAATAAGGCAAGATTGGTAGATAAGGGTTATAATCAAGAAGAGGGAATTGATTTTGATGAAACTTATGCCCCTATTGCTAGATTAGAAGCTATTATATTACTTCTTGCTTATGCTTGTTATATGAATTTTAAATTGTATCAAATGGATGTTAAAAGCGCTTTCTTAAATGGATACATTACTGAGCAAGTTTTTATGGAACAGCCACCCGGCTTTGAAAATTACTTGTTTCCAAATCACGTTTTCAAATTAAATAAGGCTCTATATGGTTTGAAGCAAGCACCCCGGGCATGGTATGAAAGATTAAGCAAATTCTTGATTTGTAATGATTTTATTCGAGGAACTGCGGATACAACTTTATTTATTAAAAGACAAAATGAAGATATATTAATTATTCAAATCTATGTTGATGATATCATATTTGGTGCCACTAATGATTCTTTGTGCAAAGACTTTGCTAAGCTTATGCAGGGAGAGTTCGAGATGAATATGATGGATGAGCTGACCTACTTCCTTGGACTACAAATTAAACAAAGCAAAGATGGGATCTTCATAAGACAATCCAAATATACCAAAGAAATGATCAAGAAGTTTGGCATGGAGACATGCAAGAGTATCGGTACCCCTATGAGCTCATCATGTAGACTTGAATCTTATGATTCTAAAAATATGTTGATTTAAAATTATATAGAGGCATGATTGGATCATTATTATATTTAACTGCTAGTAGGCCAGATATTTTATTTAGTGTTTGCATGTGTGCAAGATATCAAGCAAATCCTAAAGAATCACACTTGCTTGCTGTTAAAAGAATATTTAAATATTTAAATGGAACAATAAATTTAGGTATATGGTATGATAAACAATCTAGCATTGACTTAATAGGATACACTGATTCAGACTTTGCTGGATGTAAAATAGATAGGAAATCAACCACTGGAACCTGCCAGTTTCTAGGTGTTAACTTAATTTCATGGTTTAGCAAAAAGCAAACTTCAGTAGCACTGTCTATGGCCGAGGCCGAATACATTGCAGCTAGAAGTTGATGTGCTCAAATTTTATGGATTAAGCAACAACTAGAAGATTATGGTATTAAACAAAAGGCTATACCTATAAAATGTGATAATACAAGTGCAATCAATTTAACTAAGAATCCTATTCGACATTCCAGAACTAAACATATTGAAATTAGACATCATTTCATTAGAGATCACGTAAATAATGGAAATGTTGTTATTAAATTTTTAAACATAGAAAATCAAATTGCTGATATTTTCACTAAGCCTCTTGATGAAACAAAATTTTATGAAATCAGAAGAGAATTGGGAATGTTTGATCCAACCATTTAATGAATCAGTTAATGAATCGATATGATATCTAAATGATGTGACATCTTTTAATCAAATCAATTAAAGGGAACATCCTATCCAATTAATTGCTTGAGTATGCTGCAAGCTTTAAGTTTTTTCCACCTTTATGAAGCATAACTTCCTTAAATTCATCCACCAACCAGCCGATTGAAAACTTTTTCTTTTGATGGCAGTTAACTGACCAAGCAACCAAACAATCACCTGGCCAGCTAACCATGAAGGCATCACCTATATAACCTTTTTCACCAAACAATTTTTTCCATTCAAACCGTTCTTCATCACTTCAAGCCGAGCGTCTTCACCACTCCTCCTCTCAATCTCATCCATTCTTCATTCATCAATATCTCTATCAATCTTCTTCCATTCAATCCATCTTGAAGATAGTGGATGGCTCCCAAGAAGAAGGTAGTCGCTAGAGATGATGATTGTGCCGATCTTCACCGGAAGTCTTCTACTTCTTCATCTCATATCAACTCCCTTCTTGCATCTAAATCCTTTGCTCATGGAAGGTTAGTTGATTTTAACTTCTTAGAACAAGAAGGTTTTAAAATTGGAAAACTTTTAGTTAATCAAGGTTGGGATAAGCTTCTATCTACCAAGAGACCTATTTATCCTGAGCTTATTAGGAAATTTTATGAAAATATCTCTTTTGGTAGTGGGACTATCTCTTCCTTCGTGAAAAAGACTAAAATCGACCTAGACTGCAAAACGTTAGGATGTGCTCTTAATATTCCTTCTGATGGGTTCTTAGAAGTCCTGCCCAGTGAACGTGGATATAAAATAGGTTTAATCCTTAATATTGATGATAATGAAGCCAGTAATATTGAAACTCTAGATGCCAACATGCTATCTGTAGAAAATAGATTGTTTCACAGTATCATCACCAAAATCCTAGCCCCTCATGCTGGTTCGTTTAATGTAGTAAATGATAGGGACATATGCATAATGTATGACATCTTAATAGAAGACCATGTTGATCTACCTCAACTAATGATGACCGTAATGAAAGAATCCTTGTCTAGATCTAAGGCTGCATTGCCCTACGGAATGTTTCTCACTTATGTATTTGAGTTTTTCAATATTAAGCTTAAGGGAGAAACTGCAGTGGCATTACATCACTCTGACGTTTTTATGCTCATTTACTGCACCGTATGGGCTTTGCAAAACGGGATGGTATTTGGTTAAAGGTTAGGTCTAGAACTGGTCAGTCTAGTATGCCACCGCCAACTGTGACTCAATCTACTTGTTCTCCTCAGAACTTCTTCAATTTTGACTTCAACCATCCAAATCCTTACCTTGCTGCTATGTCTGATGATCAAAATCCTTTTCAATCTGATCCACCCAGTATGAATGCTCCTAGACCTTCTTATCAGAATGACAATCAAGCTCCTGCTCCTCTTCCTATCGTTCGCATAAGTAATGATCAAATTCACCTTATTATTAATGAATTGACCCTTGCCACTTCTAGTTGAAGCTCTGGAGATAGTGCTTCTTCTGTCAATGATCAGACTCTTGTTCCACATATTTCTTCTGTTTTTGAAAACATATCTTAGTTTAAACTTATTCTTGACCGACTTGTCCATGATGTGAATATTCTCAATGGAAGAGTTTTTCATCACAATGAATCTGTCATGGAGTGGATCCTAAAAGAGATTAATTTCCTAAAAGGTAAGCTTAAGAATTTTGAAACTAAGGTAGAGTGGGTAGAGCACTGAATGAGATCTGCAAAGACCCAGACCGGGATGTAGCAAACGCTGTTGACCATTGCACCGCATCCTTCACAAGGCTGAGTCAACTCCTAGAGAGTTACATCACTCTTTCTGCCGCCTCTGCGCCTGATGCTTCTTATTCTCATCCGCACCTCTGGACTCCACCAACACAGCCTTCCTTCGATAAGCCTGGATCTTAAAACAAACCAATTATTTCTTCAGTGCATATTTCTTCTTCTGATGACGACAAGTGATTATGTTTGACTTATGTTGTGACCATACTTAGACTGTTGTTTTTGTAATGCATGACTATGTTTTATGACTTGAGACCATGGAGTGTAATGTTTGTAATACTCTATTTTGTAATGATCTGAATGACTGCTCATATTATGTATGTTTGATCACATCTCCTTGATATATTATGCTTAAATTTATTGCAAAACTCTTCAAACTTCTTTTTGATTAATGACAAAAAGGGGGAGAAGATTATTGCATACATTAAGGAATGGAGTAAAGTAATAACTTCATATATTCAGGGGGAGAAAAAGATTTCACTGATTCAAATTGACAGGGGAAGAAATTAATGTTTTCTGATTACACTCCTATCTATATTAAATTCCTATATTTGCTCCTCTTATGCTTAAAGGTTTTGTCATCATCAAAAAGGGGGAGATTGTTGACCACAGATTGAATTTGATGATTACAAAACAATTAGGCAATTCTAATCTTGATACAGGGAAGTTCGGTCGCCTTGCAAGTAAGTATCTTTGTGAAAAATTTCATTGGTAAGAAAGTACTTCATTTAATTTGCTTTGAATATTTTTTATTAGCTTGGGAGTTAACTGGCTAGCTAACTTGTTATTCCATTTAGCTAGCTAGCACACCTCTCAGCTAGCTGATACATTGTCTCAGTGCTTGGCCGAATGATCTTGTATTTTAGCTAGCTGGTTAGCTAGCTTGTTAGCTAGCTGAAGTTTCTTCAGCTAACTAAAATGGTTATAATAGTGCTTGGCCGAACGCTCTATAAATTTAGCTAGCTGGTTGGTTAACTTTTTAGCTAACTGGAATTTGTTTTAGCTAACTCCAGTTGCCTGTAAACTCTCCTGGCCGAGCAGTCTTAAATTTTAGCTAACTATGGAGCTAGCTACCAGGCCTTCTAGCTAGCTGACGTTTCTTTTAGTTAACTGCTTAGATAACTATTTTATCTTGGAGCTAACTGCTTAGCTAACTATTTGTCACAGGAAACGTTGAAGCCGTGAGGATTTAAATTTTAGTTAACTGGAGAGCTAGCTGCCTGTTGGCTAGTTAGCTGGAGAGTTAGCTACCTTATTTTGACGTATGGCTGCCTTTTTGCTCAGTTAGCTGGAGAGCTAACTATGCCAGACCGTTCCTACATTACCTTTTGTTTTAGTTAGCTAGTGAGCTAACTGACTATCATTTAGCTAGCTATTGAGCTAACTCCTCTTCTCCTGCAACTCCTGCAACTGTGAGCCTTAATTTTCTAGTTAGCTGGGAAGCTAACTACCAATGCATGAACCCTTTACTTTGCCGTTTTATACTGCCTATTAGTTAGCTGAAGAGCTAACTAACCTTTGCTTAGCTAGCTGCCTAGCTAACTAAGTGATCTGCACTTTAGTCTTATGATCGTTGTTTTTGTTGTTAGTTAGCTGAAGAGCTAACTAGCAATCTTTCTAGTTGACTAAAGAGCTGCTTCTAGACGATTTATTTGCCGTGGCCTCTCTTGTTAGCTAGCTGACTAGCTAGCTGAGGTTACTTACTTATCTCTTCACCGAATGCATTGATGTCTTCAGCTACCTGGAGTTATTTTTTCAGTCAACTACCGCCTGAGTTCTTAAGCTGCTCTTTCTCTCTTACTCTCTCTCTATTGCTATTTTAAGCTACATTTAACTTTTAGATTTTTGAATCTTTGCAGTGCTCTTCCTTCCTCAAATGGAGATCAGCATTCAATGCTTAAGGGAAACATTTATAATGGTTATATTTTCTTTCCATTTTTATTTCCATTTGTTCCTAATGTATCTAATGGATCTTTTCTTGTTGGATGATTATAAAAAGGTGGGATTTGAAGCACACTATGACCATTCTGAAAAAGAGTTTTTAAAGAGAAAGAAAATCCAAGAAAAGAGCTTATATTGCATATTGCTGAGTGGTTGTTGATGTACATTCAAGTTCATTCATTGCTCCAAAAAGTCGTCCGGATCTTTGAAGCTTTTCATGCAATCAAGACTTCAGCTACTTCGACCTCGTTCATTTATTGCTGAGTTTGTTGCTTCAAAAATTGTAAAGTATATTCTGAATATTTGCTCATTATGGGAGCTTCTCTTTATCATTCCTTGATCATTTTTGTAAAAGGGTTAGTGTTAACCCTTATTATTTTGGGCTTCCTTGTGGCTTGAAACAAGAGGACTAGCCTAGGTTTGGCTAGGGGATTTGGCTTCCTTGTGCCGTAAAATAAGAGGACTAGCCTGGTGTGGCTAGGGTTTTTGGCTACCTTGTGCCATATAAACAAGAGGGCTAGCCTGGTTTGGCTAGAGATTGTAATCGTTGTGATATGATTAGTGAAATTCCCAAAGGTTTTGGGGAGTGGATGTAGGTGCTGAGTTTGGAACCGAACCACTATAAACTTCTGTGTGTTTGTGGTTGTTTGATTCTTCTTTGTTATCTTTCTGTGCACTCCACTACACCGCTGCAAATCAAAATTAGGGTTTAAGCACATACTTGCATAGTAATCAATTTTTTTAATAACCCAATTCACCTCCCTCTTGGGTTGCTACATCTGGGCAACAGGGACATAGCCTTCAGTTGGGTAAAGCACATGGTTTGGCCTATACCATGCAACGTTGTAAGGGAGGAACTGCACCTTCTGTTCTGCCTTCAAAGACTTCCAATCAGCAATGCTCAGTCATCCGGTGTTGCAGTCCTTCGCGCTGCGCATGTGCCACCATAGCTTGGCATCCCCAGCCAAGAACATGCTGGCGAGGTTGACACACTCCACATCCGACACCTTTACTGCCAAGAAATATTGCTCCATGTCCCATACGAAGCTCTTCAGCTCCTTGGCATTGTGTACACTACTGAGGGACTTCAGCTCAAGGACACCGATCTTGGGCAGAGGGGCCTGCTCCGCATGGGGCTGTCATGTGCAGACCCATCACAGCAAGCTTACCTCATCCTCCAACTCCTTCAGCTGGTTCAGGATCTCCTCCAGCAAGATGTCTTGCCCGTCCTGCTATCCCATGGGCAGTGTGCTTGGCCGGCCTTATTGGCCGCCGAGACCACTTGTTGCAATTGATTCAACTGCTCTTCTTCCTCTAGGGATCGGGTGACCATATCTGGAAAACCATCATCTTAAGAGAGTAATGATGAATTGGATGATGCAGAGATTTTCCCATGAAGATGGTTAATGAGTTTTTTTTGTGTTTTTCAAAAATTATTATAAATATAATCATAAACAAGATGAATCATCATGACACTACTACAAAAAGTTAAATAGACTACAGTAGGTTTTAGAAAAAAGACTACGTTTTTCATAAAAAATGTAGTCTTGTATTTTCACAAATTAAAAGACTACATCTTTTATTTAAAACGTAGTCTTATATTATCTGATAATATAAAAGGACTATGTTTTTAAATAAGACGTAGTTTTATATATAAAAAGACTACATTTTTAATTAAGACGTAGTCTTATATTACATGATAATATAAAAAGACTACATTTTAAAATAAGACATAGTCTTATATTATCTGATAATATATTTTAGACTACGTTTTCAATTAAGACGTAGTCTTATATTATCTTATAATATAAAAAGACTATGTTTTTAATTAATACGAAGACTTATATTATCTTATAATATAAAAGACTACGTTTTTAATTAAGATGTAGTCTAATATAAAACTAAAAGTTTTTATTTTTTTCTCCTCCCGATTCGCTTCCCCCCTTTTCCTAAAAAAAATCCCATACCCAAACTTAAATTTCGTTCTCCTAATCGCAAAAACTCCACCGTTAGGGTTTCGAGAAGATATCTTCAAGAAAGAGTCCACTGCGGCTTGCTGAGTCTTCGTCAGACTCCATCCCACCTTACCCTTTCTTTAATCCGGTAGCTATAATGCTCATTGTTTCTCATTAGGGTTTTTGATTGCAGGAACAAGGATGTTGTAGTGAAGGCCGGAGCCATGCACAAAATGTTGAGCTAGATTGGATCGGGGAGCTCCCCGATAGTCTCCAAAATGACCATCGCAAATTTTCCCAGATTAGTGCTCTGGATTCCAACAAGATGATCATCGGCTCCTCTAGCATGGTCCCATTCCTCGTGAGGGCCTTAAAGAACCCTAGCGCCACCGCAGGCGGAGCAGGCTCCTCTCAGGCAAGACAGGATGCACTCCGAGCGCTCTTTAACCTCTCCATCGCCACTGCCAACACCTCTTGCCTCATCGACGATGACCTCGTCCCCTGCCTCCTGGCAGTGGTTGGTGACGTGGAGGTGAGTGAGTGGATCCTCTTGATGATCTCCAACCTCGTCGCTGCACCTGAGGAACGCCGGGCGGTAAGCCAATCGTGGGACGCGTTGCCGATCGTGGTCGGCATCCTTAACTGGTCGGATGCCCCAGGGTGTTGCCGATCTCTTTGCCCCCATTGCCTCAACTTCAGGCGTGACCTCGCCCAGCTAGCCCTCAACCTCGACCTCCCCCATGGCCTCTCCCTCCGCCTTGCCGGCTCCACCAACGTCTTCATCCTCCTCTCCCTCACTGCCAACCAAATCTGGGTCTTTGGCGCCCGGCTGCCAGGGGATCATTCTGATTTTGGAGTGGGTTTGTTAGATTGGAGCGATGGCGGGTTCCGGGAAGAGGATTTGATGACCTCCAATGGAGATGAGGTCTCAAAAGGCATAGCATACCATCTGGCCAAGTGTGGTTACAGGTATGAATGCAAAGCTCCAATCTTTCTTTTGCTTTGATTCCATTCGAGGGATTTTATGGGCGGGGTACGCTGTTTTGGATTTGTTCTTGAGTCTTGGTTGATGGTTTTTATAATTTTCTGACATCTTGTTGTATTTTTGTTCTTTTAAGGGAATGCGAGGGTGTAAGCCCAGTTTTATTTTTTTTTTTTTTGTGGGGGGGCGGGGGGTGCATTTCGGTATTTTTTTGTCGCTTTTAGAATGGATCTATTTGGAAATTATGCTATTGTGGATTTTGCCTGCTTTGTTTCATATGAGGTAGAATTAATTCGAACTAACTGACCTCATTCTTAAAAAGCAAAAAAAAAAATTGAAACTTAATAACTTTTTCCTTCTTTAAAATGGTTTTGTTTCTGAATTTTTTCTCTTAATTTTCTATAAATATATATATTCTTTAATAAATTTGTTCATTTTTTTTTGTGTTAACTGCTTAGTTTTGGGTTACTAAGATAGGCAGCAAGCTCTCCATAAAAAGCTCATCTTTGAATGCCAAGCCAGCGAGGTCCGGCGATTCTGCTGACAAGGGCCGGTTTTCATCAAAAAAAAACCAAGTAGCATCTAAGTTCTATGCTAGGGACTAAATGAGGACTAAAATGGATGGAGCTAAAAGGGATGAGGGTGGTCAGCTTTGGAGCAAAGAAAATTCAAGTAATTAGACTGAACTAATTCTTCATGCCCCATTTATCATGTTCAATGGCCTCTATATTGATCTAGTGTTCTATCACATGCCAGGTGACAACTTCAATTCCGATATATCTAGAGAAGATGCTATACTAAATTAGGTTTGAACTTCTGTATGTTACACTGGACTTATTAAGAAACTATAGCCTACATCAAGGTGTGATGTTAGATGTAGCTTCTACATCTAGCTGGTTGTACATCATTCTGTATGCCAATTTAGAGAACTGCAGCAGGAATTATAGCATGCCAAGAATTCTGCATCACACTGGTTTTATCCTTACATAGACTTGCTGTCGAGATGAAATCATTTTAAGTAGTAGATAGAATGTATGATTATTATGCAATAAAGCACCATATGCATTTGACAAGTGGATTCTTTTGAAGCATTTTTTGATAACTCCTTTCATTTTCCCTCAACATGCTTTACTAGTTGATCAACATCTTATATTGTAACTTTTCTCATTGCATTAACTAAGTTTGCCTATTATCATTATGTTGCTTGGAAATATAACTTCTACCTCACCTTTACAGAGTGCTTAACAGTGATGGGACTTCAGATGGGAACAGATGCAGAAGATTATAATAGCTGTGCTACTGGTCATATTATTTAGTGTGTGTATGGTTGTTTGGTTTGTGTGAAATGTTTTATCGCTTCAACCAAAAGTGTAAATTTGCAATTTGCATTCATGACATAGATGAGTGTATACAGATTGATTGTATGACATAGATGAGAGGACACATAAATCAAAACTGTTCAATATGTATGGCTTCGTAAATCCTGGACATATCTTTATACACTATGGATCGACTGGAGTACGATCAGATTCGATTGCTAAAAGATTAGAGTGTTGTTATATGGATCAATTATTTCTAGCTCCTTATAACTCTGGATAAGTACTTTTTTAATGAAAATTGATACTTTTGATATTAAGTTGTTAGTTATTTTTATTATGTTTATAAAGGGATCACTAGTCCTTAGTAGTTATTGACCCTCATGGGGACAAAGTATATTTTTGTGATTCTACTGGATGTTCAACGGGAAAAGAATTGAAGGTGTTATTAATACGTAAGTATTTATTTCTTTTTAATTTTATAGTAATTTGTTTGGATTATATCATTTGAGTCTCACACTATTATTATACTTTGCTATATCAGTGCACTCAAAATATACAACGCTAAAGCTGAACGAGTTGCAATAAAAACACTTACTTGGGAGTTAGTTAAGGTATATTGACTTGCACATTCTTTTTTATAAATTATAAAATTAGATCTTATTTATTTAAGTCTTATAAAAACTTTTAAATTCATCTTTCAAGTGTCTAAAGCAACCATCATGCGTTGAATGTGACTATTATGTTATCATGTATATGAAGGAGATCATTGAGAATCATATCATTTCAACTGATGAAAATGTAGGTTATTATTGCGTACCTGATTCATATATATAAGTAGTACTTGTATGGTTTAGATTTTTGTGTCATGTGTCATTTAGTGCTCTTTTCTGAGTAACTTATGTGTATATATGCAGTTTACTAAGAAGAAAACTTATAAACAAGAAGAGATTGACATGATGCATGAAGAATGGGTCGAGTACTTGCAAGGTTTCATTTGAAGAAAATTGGCACTAAATGTATTTGAGATTTAGCATCAAAGAAATATTGAAGAAAATTGGCACTAAATGTATTTGAGATTTAGCATCAAAGAAATATTGAAGAAAATTGGATATTTTAATTCAATGCATTTGAGATTTTTTGGAATATGTTTGTATGATGACAGTATTGGTTATTTATATGACAATATTGGATATTTTAATTCAATATTTTTAGAATTTTTTTGGAATTGAAAGTATATGTTTGTATGATAGGATTGGGTATTATACTACATTTTCAATATCAAAACGTAGTCTAAATGTACATAATAGACTACATTTTCTAATGAAAAAGTAGTCTAAATGTATTTAAAGACTTCATTTTTTGCCTTTTAACTATAGTTTTTGATAAAAATGTAGTCTAAATGTATTTAGAGACTACATTTTTTTGACTTTTGACTACAATTTCTGATAAAAATGTAGTCTAAATGTATTTAAAGACTATGTTTTTTTTTACTTTTAACTACATTTAAAAACGAGTCTAAACCATAAACTTTTAACTACGCTCATATTTTTTTGACTACACTCAAAAGGACTACGTTTTTTAAAATACTTTTAACCGTAGTCTATATATAAAAACTACGTTTTTTAGACGTAGTCTAATTAAATTTATGTAGTAGTGTGACTACATGAGATTATAAGTATGTGATTTGATCATTGATAGAGTAACAAATGCCAAAATGCCACTCTTAAGTTCGGTCAACTCAAAAATTAGAAAATTCAGGCCTGATCAAATTTTTCAAGTTGGGTTGACCTTGCTTGATTCACAGACTATTAAATGATTCGAGTTAGGCCTGACCGAGTCAAGAACAAAAAGGGTTAGCTGTGGACTCTATCCATTTTGCAAACCCATGCTCTTCAAAATTATTTTACGAACCTCCATCTTGCATTAGATCTTTCCATCTTATGTCCTCCGTGGATGATGACGATGGAGAGAAGGAGAACAAGAAATCCATAGGAACGACAAATAAATTTTTGCAAGGTTAAGGCAAAGTATCAATGGAAAATAAATATTATGACAAACTTTCATCGGTGGGAAAGCTTACAATATTTGTTGTTCCCTTTCATATTACATAACATCTTTTACAAGGCCATAATCCATGATATAAAACTATTTGCTTAATGACCTAAATCCATAAGCTTCAATTGATATGCAGACATTAATCTTTGAAGAGAGTTTCTGGTTGCAACCGATCTTCCAAAGTCAGCAAAGACAGCCATGCCTTGTGGTTGCGGTGGTGGTAAAAAAAAGCTGCCACCTGTGAAGATACCGAGGAAGAGGTTTGGTGCTGTTGGATGAAGTTTTAGTCTCTACGAAACCTTCAATCTGGAGCCTACAAAACCAAAATATCTACCCTCTTCCACTATAACATGAAGCTAGAGGGTAGCATGAGCAATTCTTACACCCAATGCAGGACTCCGGCAAGGTGACCTCTCCACTGTCTAGCGATAAAGAGGCTGCATTGAGCCCTTGGTCGCAAGTTATTTAGGTATGGGTGGTATGGAACAATATAAAAAAATAGTGGTCACCATGAATGATAATTTTGGCTTTGGTTTTGGTTTTCTCATTGGATGGAGTGGCAGAAAGAAATATAGGAGAAGGAGACCGGGAAAGGATCGTTTAGAAGATAGCGAAGAGAACTAGAGAACATGCTAAAACCTAAAATGGTTTCATCTCTATATGGCCTTTTAATGGTTGCGTGGTTTGATAGGTCTGAGATAACATTTCGTCCATACGTGCCTACAACGAATACATATCAAATATAGTGTAACTCATATCGGAGGTATAAATATATTAATAAACACATCATATTTTAAATGATTTACTTACTCCAATACACTAGGAGCAATTATCGACTCAAGACCCATTTTTTCTCATATGGGTTGCCTTGAACAGCCGCCAGTGCCCTGGATCGATGCCTTCCTTCAGCCTCTAAAAAATAACATTTCAAATTTATAGTTATGCTCAATTTAAAAAAATTATCATTAATATGTATATAAAATAAATAATTTACTTTACTTACTAGACAACGCCATTGCTCCTCAATCGAAATGGATCCCATTGTGTGGCAGGAAAGACTAGTGCCCGGACAACCTTTTTTGGATCAGTGGTTCGAGCTAGTTGTGGCCGACCTCTTACGCTACTCAAGATCTACCCACTTCTGCTACCAGTCATCCCATATTGAATTGGAGATATGAAAGGGGTGTTTCAATGCCCTCAGCTAGTGATATAAATTATCAGAGTATCGACAATGAGCAAGTGAAGTCCAAGCCCTTCTAACAAAAGGAGTTAGGGCTGGATCCCACTCAAATTCTTCCTGCAAGCAAAAAAATTATGAATATAAAGAAAGTAACAAATAAATAAAACACATAAATGTTGAAAATATGACATTATGAATGCAATTAAGAACCATGCAATTCATGTATACTAACCTTGTATATATAATTCTGTGGTATAGGGGTACTATTCTGGGGTCGACTCAACTCAGTTCGGCTTGTACTAGTGTTGGTCCAGATAGCAACCCAAGAGGGGGGGTGAATTGAGTTTTTCAAAAATTAAACTCCTTTTAAAAATAATCCTCCAGCGGAAGTGAAAACTTAGATGTATACGAATTAAAATAGAGTATGCAAGAATAGAGAGTAAGAGACAAGGAAACAATCACGGCAAATACAAGAAGTTTTATAGTGGTTCGGTGTACCTACACCTACATCCACTCCTAAGTACCTCTTGGGTCCACACTATAATCAATCTGATTACAGTAGAGTTGTTTTGCAAGTTCATAACTCAAACTTGTTGTTTTCTGGGTGCACAACGAACCCAGCTGGTTTTCAAGGCTCACCAGCACACAACCTTACAACACAAGCAAACTGCTTGCCCAAGGCTAACAGCCTCAATGGAATCAATCCTCCGATTGACCCAGCAAACAATAACGTTTTTACAAGTTTAAAAGCTCCTCCAATGAGCAAATATACAATAATAGAACAATACTAAAGAGATAAGAATCAAAGCCTGATTTGCAGATCTTGGTGGCTTGCTTCTTCTCTTCTCTTGAGTAGATCTTCCTTTAGAATGCTCTTGAAGCTCCGAAGATTAGAAAGCTAGGGCTTGCTTCTTATTTTGGGATTTCTTCAAAATAGAAAAAGGAATGCTAGAAATCTCTTTCTTTTCTTTTGGAGAATTAGTATAATCTTTCTTTCGAATCTTCCCTCTTTTCTCTTTTGATTTTCTGATGGATTTCACTCTTGTTTTTCTGATATTTCTCTCTTGTATTCTTGTTTTTCCTCCTCTTTTTTGGATACAATAAAACATCTTCTTATAGATTTTTCTTAATCCATAAATAGCCAAAAACTATCCGTTAGAAAAAGTGTAAGAAGGATTAGAACCAAATATAGTAATAGTCATTGGGATTAAAAAGATAAAGATAAAGTTTAGAGACGTTCTGATAGTTCTGGAGTCATTTCTGACAAACTGGAGTCAACTCTAACTTTTCTGGAGTTGGCTCTAAATCGAAAATCCCCAATCCACTCGATCTGGAGTTGTCTCTAACTTTTCTGGGGTTGATACGAAAATCTTCTGGAGTCGACTCTAACAGTCCGGGAGTCGGCTCTAAGTCATGGCCAGAAAAACCATCATTCTGTCTTTTCTGTTGGAGTCGCTCTAATAGTCCAAGTGTCGACTCTAAGTCTATGCCATTTTTCGGAGTCGACTCTACGATTCCATGTGTCGACTCTAATGTCTGCAATCTTACCTTGACATTAGATTCGAACTAGAATTTGATTTGTCTAATGATTTTGATTAATGGATCAAATCATAAACTAAAAAACTTAATCAAGATCATTAGTAACTTCAAATGTTATACTCAAATAGTTTTGTTAATCATCAAAATCAACAATTGGGTCAACAATCTCCCCCTTTTTGATGATGACAAAAACTTTGAGTATATGCATTAAAAATTCATTTGAACTAAGAATTATAGACATTGTTAAAGCTTTAAAACATCCTAACAGAGAATTTGATGCCAAGTTTCAAAATGAACTTTAAAAAACATACTTGAGTTCAATTATAAACAGCAATCAAGATGATTTAGCTTTTTCATAGAAAATCATTAAGCTCCCCCTGCATTAAATAACTCCCCCTATGCAAGGTATATGTAAATAAACTGAAATATGATCGATCGATTAGAATTTAGAGATTTCTCTCCCCCTTTTTGAGATATGCCAATTGGTTAAAATATATTGAAATCTTACAAATCTTATATTCTTTCATTCTCTCTTCTTTATGCATATACAATTTTCTCTCCCCCTTTTTTGTTATCAGCAATAAGGTAAGTTTAAAAATAGTAATGTAGGTTATCAGAGCGAGGGTATTGGTTCATTCAATCGTAGAGATAGTAATCTTCATCCATGGTAATTGCTCGACATAGACAAATTTGCAATAAAAAGATAATTGTATTTCATTTCAAGATGCATTACATGTGTCTATCAAAATACATTCTCAGTAAAGTACTATATCAATCAGACATTCCTAGATACATGCTAATAAAGTATAGTAAACTAGAAATCCTAAGATTCAAAATATGAAGAGCTAAACTTAGGTTTAAAAAAAAATGGGGGTAGGTTAGGCTTAGATAGGGTATCACTGTAGGAAATAAAAGGTCAATCAAACATGCTTGTATATAATTTTCTTCAGATGGCCTATCATTTCCATAATTTCATCTTTGTGTGATTTCTTAAAGCCTTCAAGACAACTCTCAACTTGAGAAACAGCAAGGTCTAAATCTTTCTTCAATTGTCCAGTAGCATCTAGATAAGCTCTAGATTCGTCTGCAATCCCTTCCAGCCTTTAAAAAATCTTTTGAAGCTCAGTGCCAAGGGACTCTGCAGAGCGGCTAATGAAAAATGAAATCAAGTCGAGTCTGGAATTGATCTCCTCCTTAAATTGTCTGATGTCATCTCTCAACTGACAAATATCATTGCTCCTCTGACTGTCATACTCAGCTAGTAATGCTCTGAGCTGACCAATCTGCTCATCAGAAAATCTCCCGAATACAAAAGCTATCTAAGGTGGAGGTGAAGAATATGTACTCGGTCCAGCCTTAGAAGGTCCAGCAGTAGATGGTCCCGTAATAGATGGGTCAGGGACTGATGGTCCCAACTGATGGTCCAGGGATGTCCTCTACTCTGGCTTCCTCTGCTCTAGCCTCCTTTGCTCTAGCCTCTCGTCCTCCTTTTATCCAATTACCATTTACCTTTCTGAAGCCCATACGGTGAATGATAGAGACACTGTAGTAGTCTGTATGCCTTAATTTCCTTAGTGGCTCATTTCATGATTAACACACCTTGACTTCTGAATACCAAAGTTAGAATCATACCATATGGCAATGTAGATCTCTTCTTGGTTGCTGCCTCCGCCATATAGCCTATCATCATCCCAGCTAAGTTTACTGGCTGCCCGTGATGATGCAATCCATCAACAAGATGTCTCACTCCGAGACATACTCAAATCTGCCTATCTTTGGAAACAATATCCTTCCACAGATATTATGAAGAAGCCTGAGTTCAAATTCAATTGATTTGCCAAAATCTCCTCAAACTCAGATACTTCTCTCCCAACATCCTAGAAAGGGCACCACCACGATCATCATGCTGATATTCATTTATTCCAATAGTGGGCATCTCTAACAAATTTCTAAAAAATCAACAGTGATTACAACTCTTGTTCCTCTAACAAAACTTACTAAACCTCCCTCTCCTCTACTTAAATCATTGTAGAACTCTCTTACAAGGGCAGGGTAGGTAGGAACATCCAAAGAACAAACTTTCTCCCATCCCATTTCCTTCAATTGACGGCCAATAGTAAAACCCTCTGAAGCAAAGAAATCGAAATCAACTTTTCTTCCGGTAGTGATGGCCTTACCCGCTAATTGGTCGACACATGGAGAAGATGGAGAAGGTGGAGAAGCTTCTTGAGTGGCAGATGATGAAGATGACGCAGCTTGCCTTCGAATCATCCTTTTTCTCATGGGAACAGCCGAACCTCCAACAATCGCATGCCTTTTAGGAGCCATGGGATTTGAATGGAATGAGTAATCAAGGGATTTGAAGAGTTTAGAGGGGTTGGAATAGGTTTGGAATGGCTCTAGAGAGGATTGGAGACGATAGGGTTCGTTTAGGTGTTGACTCCGCCTTTTATTTTTGACCTAAGTTCACTTAGAGTCGACTCCCGCAAAGCGAGGTGTCGGCTCTGAACCAAAAATCTGTCAGCGCCCGAATTAGAGTCGGCTCTACAGAAGCCAGAGTTGGCTCTAATTGCCCAAACAGAACATCAAAAATAAAGGTGCCGACTCCACAAACTGAAGGTGTCGACTCCACAATAGTTTCAATGAAAAAATTCAAATTTCAAGGATTTGAAACTGATCAAATTAATCATCAAACTCTAGATGAGTGTTCCTTAATCAATTGGGAAATAATGAATCAAATTTCTAGATAAATTTTCTTATTGATCATAGAGGATTTTCAAGAGATTGACAAAGTCTAGATAGTTGTTGTCCTTAAGAGTTTCAGAAAGTCATTCTAAAGGATCACAAACTCCCAATTCTCCTCTTAGATAATAAAATCTTTCTTCACTTAATGGTTTGGTAAAGATATCAGCTAATTGTTCATTAGTATTCACATATTCAAGACAAACATCATTGTTGGAAACATGTTCTCTAATAAAGTGATGTCTAATTTCTATGTATTTAGTTCAAGAGTGTTGGATTGGATTTTTTGTTAGATTGATGGCACTAGTGTTATCACATTTAATAGAAATTTTATCAAGTGTGATACCATAATCTTCAAGTTGTCGCTTAATTCAAAGGATTTGAGCACACAACTTTCACTGCAACATACTCTGCCTCAGCAGTAGATAATACAACCGAATTTTGCTTCTTGCTAAACCAAGAGATTAAGTTACATCCTAAAAGTTGGCATGCACCACTTGTACTCTTCCTATCTAATTTACAACCAGCATAATAGAATCAGAATAAGCAATCAATTTCAAAGTTGAGTCTCTAGAATACCATAATCCTACATTTTTAGTTCCATTTAAGTATCTAAAGATTCTTTTAACAGCAAATAAATGTGATTCTTTAGGATTAGATTGATATCTTGCACACAGACAAATAGAAAACATAATATCTAGCCTACTTGCAGTTAAGTAAAGAAGTGATCCGATCATACCTCGGTAATACTTCTGATCTACTTTCTTACCTTCTTCATCCTTGTCCAGCTTGCATGAGGGACTCATTGGTGTACCAAGGGGTTTAGCAGATTCCATACCAAATTTCTTGAGTATTTCCTTTATGTACTTTGTTTGGTTAATGAAAATCCCCGCTTTCTCTTGTTTAATTTGAAGTCCAAGGAAGAAGTTGAGTTCTCCCATCATGCTCATCTCGAATTCTCCCTGCATTAACTTAGCAAATTCTTGACAAAGGAGATTGTTAGTAGCACCAAATACAATGTCATCAACATAAATTTGAACAATTAAAAAATCTTTTTCTTTTCTTTTTAAAAATAAAGTTTTATCAACATTTCCTCTAGAAAAATTATTTTTAATTAAGAATTTACTTAATCTATCATACCTAGCTCTAGGTGCTTGCTTTAAACCGTAAAGTGCTTTGTGTAGTTTGAAGACGTGGTTTGGAAATTCATGATCTTCAAAACCAGAAGGTTGTTCAACATAAACTTTCTCATTTATAAAACCATTTAAAAATTCACTTTTAACATCCATTTGAAATAAGTTGAAATTTATATGACCACTACAAGATTTTTGCCTTTCAGCAATGAATTTTTTTGCAATGAATTTTAAAATTCATTGATGAAAGTGGATATTTGCAATGAATACAAATATTCATTGTTGAAAATTTGTAATTAATTAGGAAGGACTTTCTGTAATGAATAGTTTTCGTGGTGATTAAAAATATTCATTGCTGAATGTTTTAGCACCACATAATATTCATTTTTGCGGAAAATTGTTGGCACCAAAAACTTTTAGCAACGAATTACTATTTCTGCTATGAAACATTGTTAAAACTCGATCATTAGCAACAAATTTTAATTCATTGCAAAAGTTATTTTTTTAAAAAAAATAATAAAAATAATATATTCAGCAATGAATATTTTTATTTTCTGCAATGAATATCCAATATAAATAAAAATTAATGAAAAAAAAAGTTAATTAGAAGAATCACCCTAACTACCTCTTCTTTTTATCTACGCCTTATGCGAGTGCGTGGATAGAATAAGGGTTAAACCCTATTTCTAAGCAGCCTGACAGGAGGACTTCATCACCATCATCGTTGATCCAGGTATGCATCTCTTAACCAAACCTAACCCTAGTTAAAGAGAGAAGAGGAAAACTGGGCTGAGTTATCTAGTTTTTCTTCTATCCTAGTTTTTGTTTAAAACAACCCTAACCCTAGTCTTCTACGATAAACTCCCTGTCCCCGATGTGGTTGTGTTGGGGGGGAGGTGTGGGGGTGCTTGGTGGCTTTTTTTTTGGGGGGGGGGGGGGGGGGGAGGAACAGATCGGTGGTGTGGGGGGGCTTGGTGGCTTTTGGGGGTAGGGGGGGAGAGAAACAGATCGTGGTGTGGGGGGAGAGGGAACGGTGGGTGGGGGGCTTGGTGGCTTTTGGGGGGAACAGATCGGTGGTGTGGGGGGAGAGGAACAGATCGGTGTGGGGGGGCTTGGTGGCTTTTGGGGGAACAGATCGGTGGTGTGGGGGGAGAGGAACAGATCGGTGGGGGGGTGAACAGATCGGTGGTGTGGGGGGAGAGGAACAGATCGGTGGTGTGGGGGGGCTTGGTGGCTTTTGGGGGGGGGGGGGGGAGGAACAGATCCAGGCTTGGGGAAAAAACAGAGAGCTGGTCGTGGCTTTGGAGGGGGGGAGAGAAACAGATCCAGGCTTGGGAAAAAAATAGAGAGCTAGGGGGGGGAAGGAACAGATCCAGGCTTGGGGAAAAAAACACAGAGCTGGTCATGGCTTTGGGGAGGGGGGAGAGAAACAGATCCAGGCTTGGGGAAAAAAATAGAGAGCTGGTCGTGGCTTTTGGTGGGGGGGGGGGGAGAAACAGAGAGCTGCTGGTCGTGGCTTTTGAGGGGGGGGGGAGGGGATTTAACTTATAAGAGTTTAGGTTAGGTTTTAACTTATAAGAGTTTAGGTTAAAGTTTAATGATCCAATTAGATCCAGGGGGAATCGTAACAGGGAGCAGGGGGCTAAGGTCGTTCAGGGAGTTGAACATGGATTTGGTCGTAGGGGCTTTGGTCCAATCCAGTGCTGGGGCTTTGGTCGTGGCTTTGAGTGGCTTTGGTGGGGGGGGGGGGGAACAGATCCAGTCCTGGGGGCTTTGGTCGTGGCTTTGAGTGGCTTTGGTGGAGGGGGGGGGGGGGGGAACAGATCCAGTCCTAGGAGCTTTGGTCGTGGCTTTGTGGGGGGGGGGGGGGGGGGGAGGGTTTTTAACTTATAAGAGTTTAGGTTAGGTTTTAACTTATAAGAGTTTAGGTTAAAATTTAATGATCCAATTAGACGGATGATTTGGATATGGCTGCAAACCTTGACCTCCATTTCCCACAAAGCTTATGTCTTTCGACCCTTTAAGCAGTGCTGTTCCACATTGATGCGTTGCTTGTTCTCCTTCGAAAGAGTCACATCTATGTTTAAAGAGAGGAAAGAAACCTAAACTAGCATAGCCCAAATGAAAAATCAGGCTTGGCACTTATCTAGGGGCTCAAAGTGTGCTTGTCTGAGTAGCAGACCCTCCTATAAAGCATTAGTAGAGTACTTATATTTCGACCATGCATATGTGTACGCATTTGTGTTAGTATGCAACAATATGGGGATACCATAACTAGAAGAAAATTCAATTGTTAATAATGACTATCACCTAGAAAATGATTTGAAAAGTTTCTGCCTATACAACAAGAAGTTACATGATGTAAAACGTTGATGGTGTTGAGGTAGATTTTAATCAAGGCAAAACATCCCAAGACATTGATCAGCCATGATTTTCTCATGGTAAATATTAGCAGCATCCAAGATGTATCTAGTTAATACACAGGTAAATATGCAAGTTATTTTAATACATTACTATGTATTACTTGATTGTGATAAGAAAATCAAGTGTATTGTTTTAATATGAAATTGTGCAACCTACAGTTTGCTATATTCTGACATGATATGACACGTTTTGACATGATATGATATGTTTTGATATGATATAATATGACATAATGTCATAATATGATATGGTGACATGATGATATGATGACATGTAAATATGAAACTAGTAATTGAATTGTTCAGTTGGATTGATATCCTGCAGAAATGGATCGCAGTTGGATTCACGAAATAAATCGTGTGTCACAACGTTTCAAGGATGGAGTTATCCAATTCCTAGACGTAGCACGTAACTGCTTGAATTCAAATGGTGAAACATTATGTCCTTGCCGCAAATGTGTAAATATACTCATGCAAACCTTGCCTGCCATTCAAGCTCACATTTGTACTTATGGTTTCCTCTCAACTTATATCGTTTGGAATAAACATGGCGAGCTTGGACATGTAGCAGTAGAATATTCTGACTCATCCTCAGAATCTGAAGGCATCGAAGCAGCAATCCATGATGCAGTTGGGCCAAACTATGTCCATGTGGAGAATGCAACCAATGTTGCTTTTGAGGAGATGAACGATGGTGATCAGAGAAGGTATGATAAGATGTTCGAAGAACTTAATTGTGGGTTATATGAAGGGTGCACAAAATTCTCCTCTTTGGAGTTTATAATTAAACTCATGCATATAAAAGTCTTAAACAAGTGGTCTGACCACTCGTTTAATATGCTTCTGGAACTATTAGCTGATGCATTTCCCACAAATAATCGATTGCCAAGAAAGTTAGGGGAAGTGAAGCGTTTGTTGGTTAATGTAGGCTTGGGTTATCAAACTTATGATGTGTGCAAATATGATTGTTTTGTATTCATGGGTGAAGATGCTGGAAAAGAAGAATGTCCTGTGTGTCATGAACCTCGTTATGTACGTAAGAATGAGAAAACGAAGGTGCCTCACAAAAGACTATTTCACTTTCCAATTACTCCTAGATTGAAGAGGTTGTTTGCTTCACGAAAGACTGCAAAAGACATGCGTTGGCATCATGATTGTCATGATGATGATGGAGACTTGTCTCATCCATCCGATGCTGAAGCATGGAAGCATGTTGACAACTTGTATCCTGACTTTGCAGCTGATTGCCGGAATGTACGACTAGCTCTTGCTTCTGATGGTTTTAATCCATTTGGTCAGATGAGTAGTAAATATAGTGTTTGGCCAGTCATTCTAACACCATACAATATACCAACATGGAAGCTTATGAAACAATCTTTCATGTTTCTGAGTTTGCTAATTCCTGGGCCTAAATCTCCAGGAAAGGACTTTGATGTTTTTATGCGTCCTTTGATTAAGGAGTTGAAGGAGTTATGGGATGTTGGAGTAACGACCTATGATGCATACAAAAAAGAGATCTTCAACCTCCGTGCCATGGTTATATGGACTATCAGTGATTTTCCTGCTCTAGCTTATTTGTCAGGGTGGTCAACTAGTGGGTACAAGGCTTGTCTTATTTGTGGTGATGACACACCGTCTGTTGGCATTACTTGTAAACGATGCTACATTGGTGCTCGTCGTTGGTTGGAACCAAATCATAGGTGGCGCAATAGCAAAGAATTTGATGGGTTTCCAGAAACTCGTGGTCCACCAGTCGAACTCTCTGGAAAGGAGATTATTTCTCGATTAAACAACTTACATCGTTGTTGCCCAGGAAAACACCCAAACAATCCAGATAGGAAGAGAAAGCGAACAGAGGCAGAGTCCAACTGGACGAAGAAGAGTATATTGTTTGAGCTACCATATTGGTCCAAGCTACTATTACGGCACAACTTGGATGTCATGCATATTGAAAAAAATGTGTGTGATAACATCCTTGCTACACTTCTTAACATCCCTAAAAAGACAAAAGATAATGAGAATGCTCGTAAAGACTTGGAAAATATGGGCATACGCAAGGAGTTATGGTTGGTGCGACGACCTTCAAGACCTAATGCATTGCCACAAGCTTCATTTGTTTTGACTAAGTCCGAGAAAGACAAGTTCTTTGAGTTCATGAGGGACGTCAAACTTCCTGATGGGTATGCTTCCAATGTCAAGCGTTATTTTACTGAAGATAAGAAGTTATTTGGCATGAAGACACACGATTGTCATGTTGTCTTGCAAAAGTTGCTGCCTGTTGGGTTGTTGAATTTTTTTACAAAGGACATTCGAGCCACATTGATTGATTTATGTTTATTCTTCCAAAAAATATGTTCTAAAAAGTTAGTGAGGACTGAATTAAAGGAGTTGGAAAGAGGGATTGTTATAATTTTATGCAAGTTTGAGAGAATTTTTCCTCCTGCCTTTTTTGATGTTATGTTGCATCTTTGCATACATTTGCCTCAACAAGCCTTACTTGGTGGACCAGTTGGTGATAGATGGATGTATGGGGTGGAGAGATGCTTGGGTACTTATAAGCAATATGTAAGGAATAAGGCACGACCTGAAGGTTCTATTGCTCAAGCTTATGTGGTCGATGAAGCGTTATCATATTGCTCAATGTATATGTCAGAGATAGAAACTAAGTTCAGCAGGCCTGAACGCAATGTTGATGTGTCAGAGGTACCTCAAGAATCAAAGGTTGGGTTTTTAAACAACCGGTTCGATGTTTTGGAGGAAAAAAGTATATCGATATTGCTGAAACAAAACTTCAGCTTCATTGGTATATACTCAACAATGCCAATATTCAAGAATTTTTTGAGTAAGTATAATAAATTGCTTACTACCACTACAAGAAAAATAAAATATTACGACGCCCAAATGCATCGCAATTGCGTCGCTAAACATGCTATTGCGACGCAATAGCGACGCAATGACGGCGTCGCTCAGATGTCCGTCGCAATATCCATTTGTCGCAATTGCGTCGCAATATTGCGACTCTCTGCGATGCAACATTGCATCGCAATATTGCGACGCATCCATATGCGTTGCTAAATTAAAAATTAAATTATAATATTTAAAATAATTATTAAATATTGCGATGCACTCAATTGCGTCGCAATATTGCGATGCATTTTTATTTATTTAATAATATTTATGATATAATAGCGCAATTTGCGTCGCTAAAGCGTCGCAAATTAAAATTTTTTAAAATATTGCGACGCAAGGTCATTGCGTCGCAATATTTATTAAAAATATTTTAGATATAATAGCGACTCAATTTGAGTCGCTAATGCGTCGCTATTAAATTTTTTTTAAATTATTGCGATGCCGGTCATTGCGTCGCAATATTTAATAATAATATTTTGAAAATATTAGCGATGCAATTCAGTCGCTAATGCGTCGCAAATTTTTTTTAAAAAAAATAAAAAATTAAAAATTAAAACGGTTAATACAATTTCGTTAAATCTAAATATTGATCAAACATTTTCACTCAATCCAAACAATAATAAATTTCCAAAAATAATTATATATTAAAATTTTGAAGTTTTTACAACATAAAAAAAAAAAAAAAATACATCAAGAATCTGAAGCGATCACGTGGAGGCTGTGGAGGCTGAAGACTCTGCGACAAGCGGCTAACCATATCCCGCAAATAATGCATCTCATCTCGCATGTCTGCAACCTCCTGATCCCGGCCTCGCATACGATCCTCAAAATCCTGCTCGACCTCCTGGCGAACCTCCTCTGCAATAGATCTGCGAAGCTCTCTAAACGCTCGGGAGGAAGATCACCAGGAACTCGCGAGCTGGAGGCCTGATGGGGAAAAATGTAGAAGCTCTAGTGCCCATACCATAGACCCTGCGGTCTCGTGGCTGGGCACCAACAGCCTCCAAAAACACACGTCGACTCTCCTCTGCTGAGAGTTCGACGGGCGTCTCCCCATCAGTAGAGTCGACCTGCGATGCCTGGGAGCGAAGCTCCTCGACTCGTGTCTTGAAATTATGAAATCAACAATAAATGAGTTAATAAATTTCTCGAAATAAAATTTTAGAAATTAAACAGATACTACATAAATCTAATTTCTTACCGCAACCTCCCGTGATCGCGTGTCGACCCAGGAGCCGTCCCTCCTGGTGTGTGTCGCCCTGAATAGACGAAACTCACCAGGATCTCCGCCCTCCTGCTCAGTCTATAACAATAAAAAAATGATATTAATACAAATATTTGTAAATAACTAAAATAGTAATTAAAATATTTATGTTTTCTTACCATACGCCGTCTGTGCTCCTGAATCGAAATGGAGCCCGAAGTATGGGAGAGACCCGTGCCAGGACCGCCCTTCTCAGATCGGCGGTTCGTGCTGGCTGATGCGGACCTCCTGCGCCAGCCATCGGACTCCCAGGCCTGCTGCCACTCGTGCCAAATACCCTCTGGCACGTGCGCAGGACGCTGACCCGATGACCTCCAACGATGAAGCATGTCGGAGTATCGGCGTCGCGTCAGAGCCTCCCATGCTGCCCTAATGGCATCATGGGTGGCAGGATCCCACGTAAACTTTTTCTGCATTAAAATAAACAGTTAGTTTCTGAATTTATTAACTTTAAAGAATTTTATATCACTGATAAATTGTATTTAATAAGTTTACCTGAAACTCAGAAAAATAAAACTCCCTCGTGGCTGGCGATACGTGGCGCCAATCGTAGCCACTGGGATCTGCACGCCTCTGAAAACGGCGCTGATGTGGCTGGAGACATGATGCTGCTCAATGAATCTGTTAAAAAAATGCAAGTTTATAAGTAATGACTTAAAAACATAACAATATTTTAATTAGTATATACTTACATCCCCTGAGCATCAAGTCGAAGTAAGTGCGGCCGAGGTGGAAGAACTCTCGGAGGTCTGTGCCGATCGGGTAGATGGTAATACTGCTGCAGAGATCGAAGGCTGCGCCTCTGCTGGAGATCCAAACTCTCCATCTCCGACGCTCATGTGATCTGATGCAGGGCTACGTCTCTGCTCACCCGTCTGTCGTCGGTAGATCTACCTCTGCCCCTCATACTGAAAATACTAAAGATTCACACAATTAAATTACGATTAATGATTGACTATGTAAGAATTTAACACTTATAAAAAAAAGTTAAATTTTAAAAAACCTTTATGTTTAATCGGTGTCATTTGTTTCGTGAAATGTTGGTTCAACATCCGATGCCGTATCGGATTGCGAATCAGTTTCATTATCATCGGAAGGAAACCGAACATTTGCATCCGCAATTTCTTGGACATCACCACTTGGATCTCTAAGTGATGTTTCAGGAGCCCTTGTGTCGTCCTCAATTGCATGCATTTCCATCTCATCCTCTTGAAATGCAGGGCACTCGGCTGATTGACTTGATGAACTCTCCTCTAATACGATTGTTGAACGTGGGACGATTTTAGAAACGGCCCACCAATCTCGCTTGTCGTTGCGCAAACTTGGATATCCGCAGTAAAAGACTTGCTGAGCTTGGGATGCAAGGATGAATGGGTCATATTTCTGTAATCTTCGTCGATGGTTCACTTCAACCAAATTATAGTCGTTATGAACCCTTTTGCCCACAGGAATTATCGGATCGAACCAATCACAACGAAACAATACGGTTCGTTTCATAGGCCAACCGGGATATTCAACTTCAACCACCTCTACTAACTTTCCATAATAATCCTGCATATTTGCTCCAACACTTTCTCCTTTTACACACACGCCCCAGTTCTGAGTGCCTCTTGAAGCTGCTAATCGTTCAATCTGAAATTTGTACCCATTTACAAAATAGCCAGTAGAGGTTGTTACGGTCTTCAATGGCCATTGCGATAGACATTTAATGAAAATATTGTCGGTTGTCGACCATGGACCGTTGACCTATAAATTAATAAGCTATTGACATCCAATTCAAAAAATAATTGCCATTATCGAAATTGATTGAGTGATACTACTCACAAATTCATAAAACCAGTAAGCAAACTCCGTTTCTAATTTCTGCCCAATTGCAACTTGACTGATGTCGGGATTCATCTGTCGTTGTCTATCACAAAACATCCTTATGGGATGAAAAGGATGAAAACTACTGTTAGAAATTAAATATTATGGTATATTATTATATAAATTTAAATTTTCAATTTAGCATTGAAGTATACACTTACTCAATATATGGATCGACTTCTCGACAGTTCATTAGGATGTAATAATGTGCTGCATTATACTCCATATCGCTAAGATTTCTTGACTTCTGCCCACCAAATGAACGGCCGATAGCTTTAAAAATTGATATTCTACCGTCATTAGCTTCTGCTTCGTCCACACATACGTCATCGTTACGACCATGATTTCGGCTCCTCGTGTGGACGTGACCCTCAAAGTAATGCGAGGCAAAAGCTGAAACTTCTTCGACCAAGTGTGCATTGCATATAGAACCTTCAACCCTTGCCTTATTACGCACATTATTTTTTAACTTCTTAAGATACCTATATGTAAAGTTGCAAAAAATTAACGAATTTTTCAAGCAATGAAATAATATTTCAAATGTCAACATATCTTAATGATGTATATATTTACCTCTCGAATGGATACATCCAGCGATACTGCACAGGACCAGCTATGCTCGCTTCGTATGGCAAGTGAACCGGTAAATGCTCCATTGAGTCAAAAAAACTGGGAGGAAATATTCGCTCAAGCTTGCATAAAATAATTGGAATTTCCTCCTCAAGCCTTGCCATTGATGCAGAAGTAATGACTGCGGCAGATAACTCCTTGAAGAATAAGCTGAGCTCCGTAATTGCCTTCCAGACATGTTGCGGAAGCAACTCACGAAAAGCTATAGGTAATAATCGTTGCATGAAAACATGGCAGTCATGGCTCTTCATGCCGAACAACTTGAGCTTATGCATGTCCACACACCTACCGATATTTGAGGCATAACCATCTGGAAATTTTAACCCTCTAAGCCAGTTACATAAAACTTCTCGTGAATTTCTGTCAAGAGTGTAACATGCTTTAGGATAGGTCCCATCGGCACTCCTTCTCAAATCACCTCTTCTACAGTACTGATTAAGTTCTTCTCTTGACTTTGCAGTATCTTTTGTTTTTCCCGGGATGTTTAGCACCGTGTTAAATATGTTATCAAAGAAATTTTTCTCGATATGCATGACATCCAAGTTGTGCCGGATGAGATTTGTGCTCCAATAAGGCAAATCCCAAAATATACTTCGCTTCTTCCAGTTATGTTCTTTACATATACGGCTATTTATTCTATCTGCATCTGGTTCCCATGCATACATCAACCCCAAATTCTCTATAGAATCAAATAGATCCGTGCCGGACCTAACCGGTTCGGCAAATTTTGTGACTGCTTTGTTCTTCCGGAAGGCGATCAAGTTACGCCTGTAAGGATGATTTGGTGGCAAGAACTTCCTATGGTTATCAAACCATGACTGCTTACCACTCTTCTGCAATGTAAATGCATCCGAATCATACATGCAATGAGGGCATGCCAGACGTCCAGCAGTGCTCCAACCAGACAACATTGCATATGCCGGAAAATCACTTATTGTCCACATCAAAGCAGCTCTCATTAAGAAATTTTGTTTCATAGAAATGTCGTAGGCTACCACTCCTGTTTCCCACAACATTTTCAATTCGGCCACCAACGGTTGCAGAAAGACATCAATCTTTTCCTTAGGATTTGATGGTCCTGGAACCAAAACGGTTAAAAACATTGCAGGATCTTTCATGCACTTCCACGGAGGAAGGTTATATACAGTCAGTATCACAGGCCAACATGAATACTGTTGCCCCGCTTGACCAAATGGTTGGAAGCCATCGGTACAAAGACCTAATCTCACATTCCTTATATCTTCAGCGAAAACAGGATGATTTTCATTGAACTGCTTCCAAGCCTTTGAATCTGATGGATGCCGCATTTCATCCTCTTTAGATTCATGTTCGGCATGCCATCTCATATCAGCAGCTGTTGCCTCAGATCTATATAATCTCTGCAGGCGTGGGGTAAGAGGAAAGTAATGCATCCTCTTGTAAGGCACACTTTTCCTCCTACTTGTACCGGCTCCTCCTTCGGTGTTTTTGAACCTGATTGCCCACAAATCTTACACCATCTCAGCTCTGAGTCTTCACCCCAAAATATCATACAATTGTTCAAGCAACAATCGATCTTATTAACTGGAAGCCCAAGCCCACGCAACAACTTCTTTGTTGCGTAAAAACTGTCTGCGGCAACATTATCATTTGGCAGAATTTCTTTGATTAACTCAGCTACAGAATTGAACGCCTTTTCTGATAATCGATGTTCTGCCTTAATATTCAACATTCGAGCAGCTGTAGAGAACTGGGAATGACCCTCACACCCAGGATACAATTCTTGATTGGCAGCACTCAACATATCGTAAAATTGTTGTGCTTCTGGGTTTGGTTCTTCCATAAATGTATTCTGATTGAAGTCATTACCCGATGCATTCATAACCATTTGTTCATATGTGTTTAAATTCACAAATGGTTCTTCTACGGGAATTGACTCTTGTTCGCCTATAACAACTGCTGGAATATCCTCTGGTTCACCATGACAGTACCAAACATAGTAATCAGGCACAAAACCCTTCTTACACAAATGCACCTTAACAGTTTCCACATCTCTGTAGGCTTTATTCTGACACCTGTGGAAGTTGCATGGGCACCTAATCCTAGGCCCATCCATCCATTCAGGTTGGCTACATGCAAATGCGATAAACTCTTCCAATCCATTCAGAAAATCTGGATTCAGCAAGCCATCTTTTATCCTTGCATACATCCATGAGCGAGTCCCGCTCATTTTTGTCCGACTTATACAAAGTCTGGTAAAGCATTAAATTAAAACCAAAAATAAAACTATATTAGTATTAATACATATATAACTAAATTATTTCTTGGGCACACTAATTAAGGTTAATTACAACCAATTAAATCATTTATAAGTAAATAATTTTATATTTATGTACTAATACAACCAATTGCTAGCCAGGCCGATCCTTAGGTGCTAGCAAGGACCGAGGGGTTGATGGCTTTGTGAGGGCCATAAGGCGATGCGTTTAGTCATTAGACTTCACAAGAATTCAAGTGTCTTAAATAATTCTACCTTCACTCCATGTCTACAAGGTAAGGCCCTATCCCATTCAAGAATATTTTTTGTGATATGTTATTCTGCTATTAATTATCATCGATCATTGAAATTTCGGCAGCATTTTCCCATATGTTCTCCTACATGTGTGGTATATAAGCCACACTAGGAGAACGTATGAGCAAATGCAAACCGAAATCTCACCCCACGATGATTACTAGCAGACTAACATGTCACAAAAATATTCCCAAACTGTCCACCAGGACAATTTGAGAATTTGCAAGACTAAGGCTTACAAATTCTCAAACGGGTCTAAAGGTTAATTAAAGTGCTGTGATTATGATGGAAGTCCGAAGACAATCGAACTTATGCTTGTTATTCTTAACTTCTTGTCTTATAATTATACATGTAATCACTAACTTTTAAGATTATTGTGTCAAATACAAATGTTTGCGAATACTAAAATGTAAATCATTGAAACTAGTAATTTGTTGCTGAAATTAAATAATAAACAACAAACATTTTATTTAGCATTTCAAATGTAATGCATCATTAAGTTTGCAGCAGAATATAAATAATCAAGACATAACAAATGTAAATGAGTATAAATGCACAAATACTATTGCATAAACATTCTGCTTAAATTAATTATTGCATAAACATTATGTAAATTAAATAATAATACAACAAGACTTTCTATCTAGCATTACAAATATTATTGCATAATCAAGACATAACAATCAGTCTATCCAAAGAGCTCCGACTAATGACATAAATTAATTTTTATAACTAATCTAATAAAAAATTAGATTAGTGGTCACATTTTTTTAATATTTGTCATCAAATTATTTGAAAATATTTTAATAAAAAAAATAATAGAATCTACCCTTAATTTTTTTTCATGAGTGTTTAATTTTTTTTTTTTGAAGGGCCGGGGGTCAGGAAAACCCCCCTAGCTGTTACTTTTTTTAAAAAAATTAAGTTGCCCATGTTTTAAAAATATTTATAATTTTTTATATTTATCATCAAATTATTTGAAATTATTTTTAAAATAATAAAATATGATAGAATCTAATTTTTTTGTTAATTTTTTTTATGATTATTTTTTTTTTAATTGAAGGGGGCCGGGGGTGGGGGAAAGCCCCCTAGCTATTACCAAATAAAATTTTTTTTTAATTGAAGGGGCTGAGAAGACAAAATGGGGGGAGGTTTTACTAAAAAAAACGGACACATACATTGCCGCAATATTTGTCTTCAAAATGCATCGCTACGGCATCGCAATAATTTTTAATATTTATAAATGATAATATGTATAATTTATGATAATAATTGTGATGCACAAATTGCATCGCAATATTTTTTTATACTTTTTCATTACATATATTTATAGAAAAAATTGCGATACAACTTATGCGTCGAATATTATATTTCTTTTATTTATTAATAATAAAAATTATATTTACTAAAAATAATTGCGACGCATACATTGCGTCGCAATAATTGTTTATTTTTTCTTCGAAAATGCATCGCTACGGCGTCGCAATAATTTTTTAATATTTATAAATTAAAATATGTAATTCATGATAATAATTGTGATGCATAAATTGCATCGCAATATTTTTTTATACTTTTTCATTACATATATTTTATAGAGAAAACATTGCGACGCAACTAATGCATCGCAATATTATTTTTTTTTTATTATTAAAAAATTTATTTACTAAAATAATTGTGACGCATACATTGCATCAATTTTTTTTTTTCTTCTAAAATGCATCGCTACGCGCAATAATTTTTAATATTTATAAATGATATATTATAATTTATGATAATAATTGCGATGCACAAATTGCGTCGCAATATTTTTTTTATACTTTTTCATTACATATATTTATCGAAAAAATTTAATGCAACTTGCATCAAAATTATATTTTTTATTTATTATTACTGAAAAATTATATTTACTAAAAATAATTGCGACGCATATTGCGTCGCAATATTTGTTTATTTTTCTCCGAAAATGCATCGCTTCGATGTCGCTACGGTTCGAGATCGCTGACGATCCGACGGTTGCCATCGATCCCAGCCCTGATCCTGATCCGCCACGACCGATCTCGGACACGGCGATCGATCCGATCAGCGACGATCCGATGATTGCGATCGATCCAAGCCCTGATCCCAATCGGCCACGACCGATCCCGGATCGTTGCGATCGTTCGAGATCGCTGACGATCCGATGGTTGTGATCATCCAACCCCTGATCCCGATTGGCCACGATCGATCTAGGACCGTGGCGATCGGACCGATCGGCGTCGATCCGATGGTTTCCTTCGATCCAAGCCCTGATCGATCCCAGTCGTGATGAACGATCTCGGACCATCGCGATCGATCCGATAGGCGACAATCCGACGGTTGCGATCGATCCAGGCCATGATCCCGATCGGCCACGACCGATCTCGAACCATTGCCATCCATCCGAGATCGGCGACGATCCGATGGTTGCGATCGATCGAAGCCATGATCCCGATCGGCCACGACCGATCTCGGACCGTGGCGATCGGTCCGATCGGTGATGATCCGACGGTTGCGATCGATCCAGGCCCTCATCCCGATCGGCCATGACCGATCCCATACCGATGCGATCGGTCCGAGATCGCTGATGTTCCGATGGTTGTGATCGATCAATCCTGATCCCGATCGGCCACGATGATCCCGGACCGTGGCGATCGGTCCGATCGGCGATGATCCGATGATTGCGATCGATCCAAGCCCTGATCCCGATTGTCCACGATCGATCTCGGACCATGGCGATCGGACGATCGGCGTCGATCCGATGGTTGCCATCGATCCCAACCCTGATCTGATCCTCCATGACTGATCTGGACCACGACGATCAATCCGATCGTCGACGATCCAACGATTGCGATCGATCCAAGCCCTGATCCCGATCGGCCACGACCGATCCCGGATCGTTGCGATCGGTCCGAGATCGCTGACGATCCGACGGTTACGATCGATCCAACCCCTGATCCCGATTAGCCACGACCGATCTAGGACCGTGGCGATCGGATCGGCATCGATCCGATGGTTGCCATCGATCCAAGCCCTGATCGATCCCGATCGGCGATGAACGATCTCGACCATCGCAATCGATCTGATAGGCGATAATCCGATGGTTGCGATCGATCCAGGCCGTGATCTCGATCAGCCACGATCGATCTCGGACCGTTGCAATCTGTCAGAGATCAGCGATGATCCGATGGTTGCGATCGATCGAAGCCATGATCCCGATCGGCCATGACCAATCTCGAACCGTGGTGATCGATCCGATCGGTGATGATCCGACGGTTGCGATCGATCAAAGCCCTAATCTCGATCGGCCATGATGATCCAGACCGATGCGATCGGTCCAAGATCACTGACGATCCGACGGTTGCGATCGATCCAAGCTCTGATCTCGATCGGCCATGATCGATCCCGGACCATTGCGATCGGTCCAAGATCGCTAACGATCCGATGGTTACGATCGATCCAAGCCCTGATCCCAATCGGCCATGACCGATCTCGGACCGTTGTGATCGGTCCAAGATTGCTGACGATCCGATGGTTGCGATCGATCCTATCCTTGATCCCGATTGGCTATGACCGATCCTGGACCGTGGTGATCAGTCCGATCGGTGATGATCCAACGATTGCGATCGATCCAAGCCCTGATCCCGATCGTCCACGATTGATCTCAGACGTGGCGATAGACCGATCGGCATCGATCCGACGGTTGCCATCAATCCCAACCCTGATCTTGATCCGCCATGACCGATCTCAGATCACGACGATCGATCCGATCGGCGACGATCCGATGATTGCGATCGATCCAAGCCCTGATCCCGATCGGCCACGATCGATCCCGGATCATTGCGATCGGTCCGAGATTGTTGACGATCCGATGGTTGCATCGATCCAACCCCTGATCCCGATTGGCCACGACCGATCTAGGACCGTGGCAATCGGACCGATGGTGTCGATCCGATGGTTGCCATCGATCGAAGCCTTGATCGATCCCAGTCGGCGATGAACGATCTCGGACCATCGCGATCGATCTGATAGGTGACAATCCGATGGTTGCGATTGATCCAGGCCTGATCCCGATCGACCATGACCGATCTCGGACTATTGCAATCCATCTGAGATCGGCAACGATCCGATGGTTGCGATCGATCGAAGCCATGATCCCGATAGGCCATGACCGATCTCGAACCGTGGTGATCGGTCCGATCGGTGACGATTCGATGGTTGCGATCGATCCAAGCCCTGATCCCGATCAGCTATGACCGATCTCGGACCGATGCAATCGGTCCGAGATCGCTGATGATCCAACGGTTGCGATCGATCCAAGCCCTGATCTCGATCGGCCATGACTGATCTCGGACCGTTGCGATGGTCTGAGATCGCTGATGATCCGACGGTTACGATCGATCCAAGCCCTGATCCCGATCAGCCATGACCGATCTCGAACCATGGCGATCTGTCCAATCACCGACGATCCGACGGTTGCAATCGATCCAAGCCGTGATCTCGAACGACCACAATCTCGGACCGTGGCGATCCGATCGGCGATGATCCAACAGTTGCGATCGATCCAAGCCCTAATTCCGATCGGCCACGATCGATTTTGGACCGATCGCTATTTAACATAATTAATTTTTTAAAAATATTACGACGCAAAGGGTTGCATCGTATTTTTTTAATATAATAATATATTATAAAAAAATTAATTTTATTTATAATAATTATGATGCAACAAGTGTGTCGCTAAATTAAAATATAATTTTCCTAATTTTTTGGTTTATTGCGTCGCTAATGCATCGCTATTTAACATAATTAATTTTTTAAAAACATTGTGATGCACTGAGTTGCGTCGCAATATTTTTTTCTCATATTTATACTTTATAAAAATTAATTTTATTTAAATTATTTGTGATGCAATTGGTGCATCACTAAATTAAAAATAATTTTTCTAATTTTTAGTTTATTGCGTGCTATTTAATATATTTAATTTTTTAAAAACATTGCGATGCACTGAGTTGCATCGTAATATTTTTTTCTAATATTTATAATTTATAAAATTTAATTTTATTTAAATTATTTACGATGCAATTGGTGCATCGCTAAATTAAAAATAATTTTTCTAATTTTCTAGTTTATTGCATCGCTAATGCGTCACTATTTAATATATTTAATTTTTTAAAAACATTGCGACGTACTGAGTTGCATCGTAATATTTTTTTCTAATAATTATAATTTATAAAATTTAATTTTATTTAAATTATTTGTGATGCAATTGGTGCGTCGCTAAATTAAAAAAATTTTTTAATTTTCTGGTTTATTGCATCGCTAATGCGTCACTATTTAACATATTTAATTCTTTTAAAAATATTGTGACGCACTGAGTTGCATCGCAATATTTTTTCCCATATTTATATTTTATAAAAAATTAATTTAAAAATATTGCGATGCATTATTTGTGTCGCTAAATAAAAAAATTAAATTTTTTTGATTTTTTGGTTTATTGAGTCGCTAATGCGTCGCTAATTGCGTCGCAATATTTTGTTGTCACAGAGGCGTCGCAAAGTGGTTGCAATTTAGCGACGCATAATTGCGTCGCTAAATTTGCATCGCTATTTCAGTATTTTCTTGTAGTGTACTTCTATCTATTACATTTGCTCATCTCAACATGTATACACTAATATTGTACTTGTTATTGTAGTGAGCATATGTGGATCCTCCGTAATGAAGGTCATGCAATCCCTCAATGGAACTACAACAAAGAACGTTCCCTGTTTGGTTTAGATCTAAGGTGATGATTTGATATTTTTCTCCATTAATAACTTTCTTAATCAAATATATGGTTAATATGATGAAATTGCAGATGGAGATCTTGAGATCATCTGGGTTACATCGAGCAACTGATGAGCTTTACTCATGGCATTAGGCCCGAAGGATGTTTATAAGTCTTGGAGTAGTTGTGTGGTCAATGGAGTCTGATTCCATTGCAAGGATCGTGACGAAAAAAGGATGACACAAAATTGTGGGATCACTACTAAGTCTTTTCATAATGGTACAGAAGTTGATTTCTACGGGTGCTTGTTTGAGATTTTGGAACTTGATTATTTATATGGTAATAAAGTCTACCTTTTTAAATGTACATGGTATAATACTGATACTGCTGGAAGAACAAAAAAAGTTGAAAAGGTTCATGGCTTTACTTGCATTCGAATAACCTCAGAGTGGTATAAGAATGACCCTTTCATTTTGGCGACCCAAGCAAAACAAGTGGTCTACCTTCCTGATTTGAAACATGGAAAAGATTGGCGGGTTGTTCAACATTTTCCACACCGACACATATGGGATATGCCTAAAATAACCCAAGTTGATGAAGTGGTTGAGGAAGAGGTGTTGCAGGAGGATCATGTGTCCAATATACCCCTTATGGTTGAGGATAACGAAATCAGTAGTCATGAATTGGTTCGAAATGACCTACCACCAATTATTATTGACAATGATGTTGCCAACAAACCTACAAATGAAGATGATGATAATAGTTCGAATAATGATGAGTTTATTGATGATGATGAAGATGATTTCTCTGAATGAATAAGTAATTATGTAATATATTATATTTCTTTAAGTTCTTATTATCCATAATCATGCATGATTTCTAATATATCATATATTTCTTTACTTCAACAGAGGATGTCGAGTGGGAGCACTGTTATTCCTTCAGAATCTTCACAAGGTATATAAATATTATTACTTTTTTTTTGAAATAAACAATATCCTAACTATCTTATATTCTTTGTAGGTACTACTCCTTCGAAGAATGGTCGCAAACGCAGTAGAAATTTGAAAGTCATTGCTGCTCGAGAAGTTGCAAAGCAAGCTAAGTTGCCTCTTAGGTTTGAGTTTGGCATTCGCCAGGCGCTTGGTGACAATGCAGTCTAATTCAACAATTGCTGTGGGATTGTTGCTTGACAAGAAGCATCTTTTCAGTATCGCGAGTGGAGGAACATTCCTGAGCATGAAAAACAGACACTACGTGAAAAGGCAGCAGTATGTCCTTTTACTTTAAAAGTCCTAGTTTCTTATAATATCGTTTGAATGTGGATGAGATTTATAATGTACTACAACTTTTAGAAAATGACATTTTATATATCTACTTTCAGAAAAAATCGATTTTAGTAGTATAAGAAAGAAAAAAATTGTTGATTTGCTTACATAGTTAACTTTTGATTCAATTCTAGAAGGGATACTATTGCATGTAAAAGATGGGACTTTCTATGATTTAAAAGTTGTTGTTTGTGATTAGAATGGACTTTCATCATTTAGCATATGCAGTTCATTTTGTTTGTTAACATGGGAAAAAACCATTTGTTGGAAACACATTCAATTAAACTTGAGTCTCAAGTTGAGTCAATGGATGATGTACTTAGGTGTCACTTTGAGAATCCCATGCTCCATAGAAAGTTGTATTTTCATATTTGATGTATCATGCATCATCTTCAAGGTCAACATGGAAATCCAACTTGTCTAACTTGACAGTCATAGAAATCAGGAAGGAATGGGCATCATCTGGATTATCAATCCCAGCAGAATATGCAACATTTTTCACACTGTAAGCTTTCTTTCTAACATCATTCCATTTGCTTCAACAAAAGTGTTGTAGATTGCCTTGGAGAAGTGCATACTCATTGATGGCATCGTACATTCAACCTAGAAAACAAAGAAGGAAGAAAAGAATCATAAAAGGAATGTTTCCACACTAAGGACTGTAAACACATGAAATTAAATGGGTAATCCAACATATTCATCAGGATACATGCATCAAGAAACAAAACTGGACTAAAATGAAATTGATCTGAACACTTCAACTATTTGGACCAACATAAGGTTGAGTTTCAATTGTGTTTTGAAGAGATACTCTTCTTTTGTCCAAAAAGATGATTAATTCTGCTTTGTAACTTGTTGAGAGAAGGGGGGGGGGGATTGTTTTCATCCTGCAAATTCATCCTGGCATAACAAATAGAATGTGGGAAAGATGACAAATTTTGTGAAAGAACCCAAGTTATATGGTCATATGGGTACTTGAAATTTCAGAGTTTGGAGAAGAGTCACAGTGTATTGGGTGACATGGGTAGTTGGGAGCTGGAAAGAGTGATGAGTAGAAGGCAAAACAGATGAAAAACTCATATGTGATTCTCCAATCAAATTTCGCCAGCGACTAGCAGTCATGGGTGAAATGTGATTAAACTTAAGTTATCAATTAGTTGGTTAATTTTAGTTCACATTATGCATGGTGTTTCAAAGTGTGAAGTGCTTACAAACCATACAACCACAACTTTGATATTTCAGATAATGCTTACATTTTGATTTATTGAATTTTATTGTTTCAATGCCACTCACCAATGTAAAAGAATTAATGGTTTTGATGAATTGATATATGATAACAAATTTATAAATAATGATGGATGTGGAAATTTTAGCAGAACTAGTTGACTTATGGCATTTAATTTACATATTCAATTATTTGATTTTTCAAGCAAGGAATTTTTAATGCCAGTAGCATGAAGTGTGCCAGGCTATGCAAAAGCATTACAAAAGGACTAAGAGCCTTTTCTTAATTAAGTTCCATGCTATGCAGAAACATTACCAAAGGACTGGGAGCCCTTTCTTAATTAAGTGCCTGCTGATCTAGTGTAGCGTGTAACTATTTGAACCTTATCGTATGTGACATGCAGCACCCAAAACTATCTTCTTGAATTCATATTCCCTTAATCTTATTATTTTTCTCCAAGCTTGATCTGGACACATGCCTAGATCCTCCAAACTTTGGGGACTATGGCCAACCAACCAAATCAACCAACTAATACCAGAATCATGCATTATCCATATAAAAGTTAATAATGGAATGTCTTGTAATTAGATACTAAAAGAATGTGCAGTTTTTTCTCATCCAAATTAACAATGAATGAAATGCACAACACAATCAGTCAAGGAGAACATAAAAAGCACAAGTGGCTGTATTGATAACTTGGTCACTACAAACCAATGGTTCCAAAAGAATAAGAAAAAAGTCTCTTGAATAAATAGCAAAAAATGTTAAATCCACAAAATGTAAATTCTACTACTGGATTGGGATGTTTTTTTGATCTGGAGATGTTACAGCAAGGTTTCATTTTCCAAGCATATAGTGTGTTGCAGCAGGGTTTCATTTTTCAAGCGTATAGTGCTAATGAAGAGGTGGGTTGCATTCTGAAAAGTTTTATTTAAAGTTGGTTTGTAATGTTAAAGTATGTTTGGATGTGATAAGATATACTCTTCTCATAAATTAATTTAACTTTCTTCTAGGATGATTGGGATATTGATCTGACAGATAAAAGGATAAGAGATATTATTGACAAGCAATTAAACGAGGCTTGGAAGCAACAAAAGCACAGGTTTTATGCTTGGTACTTGCAAAAGGAGATGGACAAGCTCTCAGATGCAGATGCTTACGCAAAGCCTCATCCATATTGTAAACCTAAAGATTGGAAGTTCTTAGTCAAAAATTGGAGGTCAAAAGAATGGCAGGTATGATTATTTGATTACATTGTTTTATTAAGTCATGAATTTCTTATGTGTTCATTTGCTAGATTTTCATGCTTCAAAGTTATTAGTTATCTCTTTTCTTATTATAGGAAAGGCGAGAGAAGAATATTAAGAACCTCCGCAATAGAAAGACAAAGACTAAGAATGGATCAGTGACAACAGCAAACCATCATGTTCGTCGCAATAGGAATGTCACTGTTGATAATATCAAAAGTTGGAAGGAGCTTCGTCATGATGAGAAGACGGACAAGTGGACATCCGACATATGTCGAGACCAATATGTAAGTATTTAATTCTAAATTAGGATGTTTTGTCCATATTATTGTTATGGAAATGATATCTTTTTTTCATTTCATATTTTTCTCTGATAGGCCCAGATGATGACATATAAGAATGACTCAGAGAACCAGCTCACTGACCTTCAAATTATGGAGAAGGTTTTGGGGCCTCGATCAGCATATGCTCCAAGATGGTCGCGTATTCAAACTAGTCGTCAATTAGGGGAGAGACAGTTTGTTGAATATTCTGCAATCCACAATGTCAATCGACCCTCTTATGATGAGCTTGTTCAGCAGCTTCAGCAAGCCAACGAAAAATCGGCACCATATCCTTAGTGCTAGAGAATGTTATGGCCCGCATGACTACGATTGAGACTTCACAGGTTACATCGTCGAGCAACCCTCCACCTTCATCTTCCACTGACATCTTGGATGAGAGAGATTGAGTTGTATCTTCCACTGACATCTTGGATGAGAGAGATTGAGTTGTCTATGCATTGTTCACTCTTTTATCTTTTTTTTAAAGCTGATATCAAATACTTTACTTTGGTTTAAAACATTTCGGTTGTATTTTGGATTTTGAACTTTGTTGATGTATTTATTAATGCTATTTAGTTTCATGAACTTTAATTTAGAGTCATTCATAACTAATTTGGCTTTCCACAATGAATTTAATATTAGGAACAAGTTATAATTGCAATAATTTTAAATGAATTTGCAACGAAAATAAATTTATTTAGCAACGATTTCTTTTCCACAATGAAACTAAGTTCGTTGCAGAAACTCATATTCAGTAACAAATTTGACTAAAAAAAACATTCGTTGCAGCAAACATTTAGCAACGAATTTTGTTTCAGCAACCAAAATAAATTTGTTGCAGAAACTCGACTTCAGTAACGAATTATCGTATTTTTTTTAAAGTAGTAGCAACGAATTTTCTAGATTCCACAACGAAATGTTTTCGTTGCAAAAGGTAGACTTTCTGTAACGAATTGTATTCGTTGCTAAAAGTAGTGATTTGAGCTTTAGCAACCAACTTTCTGTAACGAATGGTAACGAATATAAATTCATTGCAAAAAGTTTTCCACAACGATTTTAGCACTTTCAGCAATGAAAAAAATTCATTGTTGAAAGCCAAAAATCTTGTAGTGGACATGCAAATGCAAGCAGTAATCTAATGGCTTCTAATCTAGCAACAGGTGCAAAGGTTTCATCAAAATCTATACCTTCTTCCTGATTATATCCCTTTGCAACTAATCTAGCCTTATTTTTAATCACCAAGCCATTTTCATCTAATTTATTTCTAAAAACCCATTTAGATCCTATTATAGGGTGATCTCTAGGTCTATCTACTAGAGTCCAAACTTGGTTCCTAGTGAATTGGTTTAACTCTTCCTGCATTGCTAACATCCAATAACTATCTTTCTCAGCTTCCTCTATAGTTTTGGGTTCTATATGAGATACAAATGCAAGATGATTATTGATATTTCTTATTGATGATCTAGTCCTTACACCTTGAGATGGATCACCTATGATTAGGTCCTTAGGATGACCATAAGCATATCTCCAATCTCTAGGTAGATCTTTATCATTATGAGCAGTATCAATACCATCATCCTTAGGTGAATCATCATCCTTAGCTTCAGGTTCTTGATCTGAAGATACATTTAATTTTTCAATACCTCTTTCAAGCAAAGATATATCTTCCTCATCATCAATTTTACCCGAACTTGACACTAAAGACTCATCAAACACTATATGAATGGATTCTTCTACAACTAAGCTTCTTTTATTAAATACTCTATATGCCTTGCTAGATGTAGAATATCCTAGGAAAATGCTTCATCAGCTTTGCATCAAACTTCCCAAGATTGTCCTTACCATTGTTATGAATAAAGTATTTACAACCAAATGCATGAAAATAACCTAAATTTGGTTTCCTATTATGCCATAGTTCATAGGGAGTCTTCTTAAGGATAGGTCTAATCAGGGCTCTATTTAGGATGTAACATGCTGTGTTTATAGCTTCCACCCAAAAATATTTTGAAAGTTGGCTTTCACATAGCATGGTACGGGCCATGTCTTCTAAAGTCCTATTCTTTCTTTCTACAACTCCATTTTATTGTGGTGTTCTAGGTGCTAAAAAATTATGATGTATGCCTTTTTCAAAACAAAAATTTTTAAATAAGTGATTTTCAAATTAGTTCCATGATCACTCCTAATAGACACTATGGTAGTGTTTTTCTCATTTGTGACTTTCTTAACAAATTTCAGAAATATTGAGAAAGTATCATCTTTGTGAGCCAAAAATATTACCCAAGTGAATCTAGAGTAATCATCTACTATCACAAGACAATATTTCTTTCCTCCTAGACTTGTGGTTCTAGTAGGTCCAAAAAGGTCCATGTGTAGCAGCTCTAGTCGCCTAGTAGTTCAAACAACATTCTTAGATTTGAAAGAAGTTCTCGTTTATTTTTCAAATTGACATGCATCACAGATTTGATTATTTTCAAAATTTAAACTAGGAATACCTTTAACTAAATCCATTTTCAGCAGTTTAGAAATTAGGTGTGTGCTTGCATGACCTAATCTACGGTCATAACCAACCAATCTCATTCATCTTAGCATTATTAGCAACTAAATGATTATTTGGAGATAAATTACTCAAATCAATTAAGTACATATTGCCATAACGTTTACCAACAATAATAATGATGTTATCAATGGGATTAGTAACAGTGCAAATAGAAGCTTCAAAGGAAACTTTGAAACCTTTATCACATAGTTGGCTGATACTTATCAAATTATGCTTAAGACCATCAACATATAAAACATTATCAATATGAGTAGATGGAGTAATTTGAATCTTACCAATACCCATGATATGGCCTTGACCATTATCACCAAAAGTAAGTACTCCACCTTTTTTCGATTCAAGGGTGATGAATTGATCTTTGTCAATCGTCATGTATCTTGAGCAACCACTATCAAGGTACCACATTCTTTTCAGTCTGATGGCTGCAAGACACTCCTGCAAAATATTCATATCTTAACTTTAGGTACCCAAGTTTTCTTGGATCCTTCATGGTTAGATGCAATAAATATTGTTCCTTTGGGAACCCAAATCATCTTTCTTTTATCATGTGGAGTTTTACACATAAGATTTATGTCCTTTGTTTCCACATTTAAAATAGGTAATATTTGATGATTTTTCAGCATGTACAAAAATATTTTTCAAGGATTTTTGCTTTTTAAGTGGATTATATCCTAATCCAGCTTTATCAAAATAGCCTTTTGATTGTCCAGAATCATATTAAGTTTGATAGAGCTCAATGTAAATTTATCAACTATAGGTTTAAGTCTATCAACTTCATTTTTCAAGCTTTCATTTTCTTTTATCAAAAGTTCTTTTTCTACAACCTGCTTTTCATTTTCTAAAGATAGATTTTGCATTTGATTTTTCAGATCTTTGTTCTTTAAACTTAATTTTGCAAAATCATCCATCAATTCATAAAAAGCACTATGCAACTCATCGAAGGTAAAATCATCAAGAAAACTTGGACTTACCTCATCATTGTCAGCCATGAAGCATAGATTGGCCATTTCACTCTTTTCTTCCTCTTCGAAACTTGAGCTTTCCGAATCACTCCATGTGGCCATCATTGCCTTCTTTTTGAATTTCCAGGTGCCTTTCTTTAGTTGTGGGCATTCATATTTAAAGTGTCCCGGCTTCTTGCATTTAAAACAGATAACTTCTTTTTCTTTGCCCTTGTCCTCATCTTTTCTAGCAGAGGGCTTTTTCTTTTCAAACTTCTTTTTCTTCATGAATCTTTTAAACTTCCTCATGATGAGTGCCATGTCCTCATCATCACTTTCATCTTCAGATTCATGAGGCTCTTCCATATATTCAGAAATCTAAAGAGCCATAGTCCTCTTCTTCTTTGACTCATCATCATCAATATGTTGCTTAACTTGAAGCTCATGAGTCATTAAGGATCCCAATAATTCTTCCAGGGATAGGGTATTTAGATCCTTTGCCTCTTGTATTGTAGTTACTTTAGCTTCCCAAGTCCTAGGCAAGGAACGCAAAACCTTTCTCACAAGATCAGAATTATCATAAGATTTACCAAGACTTTTTAAACCATTAACTATATCAGTAAATCTTGTAAACATATCAGAAATAGATTCACATGCATCCATTTTAAACAATTCATATTTATGAACTAGCATGTTAATCTTGGATTCCTTGACTTGATTTGTTCCCTCATGGGTAACCTCAAGTCTATCCTAGATTTCCTTAGCAGAAATGCAAATAGATATATGATTGAATTCATTTGCATCTAATGAACAGTATAAAATATTCATAGCTTTGGCATTAAGTTGTGCCAATTTTTTATCATGTTCATCCCATTCCGTTTTCGGTTTGAAATCTTCATGCCATTAATTCTAGTAGTGGGTGTGTGTGGTCCACTTACTATAATGCTCCATAGATCATAGTCAAGTGCTTCAATGAAAATTTTTATTCTAGCCTTCCAATAACCATAGTTTAAACCATTAAACAAGGGTGGTCTATTTGTAGATTGGCCTTCGGAAAAAGATGAACCAGCTTGAGTTGCCATGTGGATCTTTGACTCTTAATCGTTAGATCAAATCAAATGAGCACTAGCTCTGATACCAATTGTTGGTCAAGATAGCAACCCAAGAGGGGGGGTGAATTGGATTTTTTAAAAATTAAACTCCTTTTAAAAATAATCCCCCAGCGGAAGTGAAAACTAAGATGTATATGAATTAAAACAGAATATGCAAGAATAGAGAGTAAGAGACAAGGAAACAATCATGGCAAACACAAGAAGTTTTATAGTGGTTCGGTGTACCTACACCTACATCCACTCCCAAGTACCTCTTGGGTCCACACTATAATCAATCTGATTATAGTAGAGTTGTTTTGCAAGTTCACAACTCAAACTTATTTTTTCGGGTGCACAACGAACCCAGCTAGTTTTCAAGGCTCACCAGCACATAACCTTACAACACAAGCAACTGCTTGCCCAAGGCTAACAGCCTCAATGGAATCAATCTTCTGATTGACCCAGCAAATAATAACATTTTTACAAGTTTAAAAGCTCCTCCAATGAGCAAATATACAATAATAGAATAATACTAAAGAGATAAGAATCAAAGCCTGATTTGCAGATCTTGGTGGCTTGCTTCTTCTCTTCTCTTGAGTGGACTTCCTTTAGAATGCTCTTGAAGCTCCGAAGATTAGAAAGCTAGGGCTTGCTTCTTCTTTTGGGATTTCTTCAAAATAGAACAAGGAATGCTAGAAATCTCTCTCTTTTCTTTTGGAGAATCAGTAAAATCTTTCCTTTCGAATCTTCACTCTTTTCTCTTTTGATTTTCTGATGGATTTCACTCTTGTTTTTTTGATTTTTCTCTCTTCTATTCTTGTTTTTCCTCCTCTTTTTTAGATACAATAAAACCTCTTCTTATAGATTTTTCTTAATCCATAAATAGCCAAAAACTATCCGTTAGAAATAAGTGTAAGAAGGATTAGAACCAAATATAGTAATAGCCGTTGGGATTAAAAAGATAAAGATAAAGTTTAGAGACGTTCTGACAGTTCTGGAGTCATTTCTGACAAACTGGAGTCGACTCTAACTTTTCTAGAGTCGGCTCTAAATCGAAAATCCCCAATCCGCTCGATCTGGAGTCATCTCTGACTTTTTGGGGTCGACACAAAAATCTTCTGGAGTCGACTCTAACAGTCCGAGAGTCGGCTCTAAGTCGTAGCTAGAAAAACCATTGTTCTATCTTTTCTGTTGGAGTCGGCTCTAACAGTCCAGGTGTCGACTCTAAGTCTGTGCCATTTTCTGGAGTCGACTCTAATGTCTGTAATCTTACCTTGACATTAGATTCGAACTAGAATTTGATTTGTCTAGTGATTTTGATTAATGGATCAAATCATAAACTGAAAAACTTAATCAAGATCATTAGTAACTTCAAATGTTATACTCAAATAGTTTTGTTAATCATCAAAATCAACAATTGGGTCAACAACTAGGTCGGCTAGTATTGGGTTGACTCGAAAAAGTCTGGTGGGGGTTTGAGTACTGGGTAGGTATGGGATGACTAGGATAGGCCTAGCTAGATCCTGGATATGGGCTAAGGCTCTTGGTAGCCTCTGATCTACGATAGGGTGGCCCTCTCTGAAAATGTTCATAATCCCTAGCAATTTGGTAAGCTTCTTCTAAATTGTGTACCCTTCTTAGGTAGAGTTCTCTTTGAATATCTACTCTCAGGCCATACCTAAACTTGGATAGGATGACTTCATCAGACTGAACGATATTACACCTCATGGTATACTCTTAGAATGTAGCAATGTATTCATTCACAGTTTGACTACCCTGAATTAATCTATGCCACTGGTCCAATAGGCTATGTTCATACGATGTCAGGACACAATTGGACCTAAGTCTAGCCTTTATGGCGTGCCAGGTGACTATGGGGTCTCTTCCCTTTAATAATTGCCTTCGCTCTAAAGTGGCTCAGTATAACCTAGCCTGTCGTACTAACTTGAGCTTGGTAAACTTAAACTTACGCTCTTCAGACATGTCATACCAGTCAAATTACTGCTCCATCCCTTCCTCCCAATCTAGGTAGTCCTTAGGGTCCATAGAGCCATCGAAAGTAGGTGTTTCAAGTCTGACACTTCTAAGGGCTCTTTCTTCTTGATCTTTTGCCTCATGATTGGGTCTCCTAGGGAGGACATCTAGGACTGGATCAGGTTGAAGTGGTCTTCTAGGGTTTGGCCTTATGTAGAGGTCAGGCTGTTGGGCTCTCCTAGGATGAGGTAGGGTCTCATGATCAGACTCAGTGTAGGGCTCACGGACTTCTTCTAGGATGCCAAACCTAGTTTCGACTTGATCAAACCTGGACCCTAATCTAGCCTCAGATTGCTTGATGTCTTGGTTCATTTGGGTTAGTTGTTCAGTGATGATCCTTAAGTGATCATCAATGCTTTGATTAGCCATGGGTTCAGCCTGTAATGGTGGTGGTGACGGGCGAAAAGATGCGTCTAATCTAGTGCACATGCAAGCACAATCAAGCATACAAGACTCAGACTGACTCAGACTACAGTATGCTAGACCTAGTCATCCAGAGTAAAGGATTTGGCTTAATGCAAGCCAATTTAACAGTAACTCTTCAATTGGCCAGTTGGGATAGGTGGAAGGGGGGAGGCTCGTCCCACAAATTGCAGGTGCTTAATTAGATTAACCCCAACACTCCGCTTAAGTCGTTTTACATTTGACCTCCCTTCTAGATACCAATTTCAGAGCACACGCCAGATTGATTTGTACTAGTCTCCTCCCGTACACTAAACCGACTATTGGTGTCCCTAGCCCTTTAGGTCAAATGTCAATTAAGTTGCTACTTAGTTTTAGATTAGAGGCTTGGGATCGGAATGCACAGGTGGTTGTTTTGGGCCAAGAAAGGGGTCTCAATCCCTCCCTTATCTGACATCAATGAAATCCCTTAAGAGTAATTTAATGCAGATGAATGACATGTAAAACATAAACCCTAATCCAGAAATCTGTAAATAGCAATAAATCTCAAATTTTTTTTAATTTTTTTTTCACATATCAAATTAAATTCTTAAAAAATAATAAAAAATACTTTAAATTATAATGAATCTAGTGAAATAAATTTTGTAATTTTTTGATGTGTATGCAGGTAGAAATAATTTAATTAATAGATAATATACTGATAATAACGTGAATTAAAATTAAGCCCTAACTATGATCTGATACCAAACTGATGCAGGACCGATTCGCATGCAAGTAATTTTTTTTTTTTTTTCTATTTTTTTAATAATTAATAATTGCAGTTGATTATTCTCCCAAAGTAATAGCCTAAGAGTGATTTAGAAAAATTCACAGTAAATCTGCACGCAAAACAATTCCTAAAAAAATAAGGAAGAAGGACCGCCGAGGCTAAGAAGCCCCGGTAGGGCTTGCTCTCCTACAATAAAGTTACTAGTAGATTATAAGGGTGTCCCTGGCAAGAGGGGGAAGATCAAAGTGTTGAAGGGGTTGCTCTGCCTGGTGGATGTGCCCTAGATGACCAAGCCTTGAGCCCACGGATCCACGACCAAGTATTCGCTGGCCTGGATGATGATCACTTTGAATCCTGGATTCGTGGCTACTGAGAGATCTACAAGATCACCATACAAGGATTAAAGAATAATAGAGAAAATTTAGAATAGAGGCAAAGAGACAAGGAAGGAGTAGAGAAAAGGGGAGGCCGACCAAGGGCTCTTCGGCGTCCACTATTGGAAGACAAAGGTGGCGGCCAGGGTTTCTCCTGGAGACTTGGGATGTTGGCATGCGCAAGAGGAGGGAAACAAGAGCACCAAAGAACCCATTAACATACATCATTATAACTCAAAACTTGGATTGATTGATTAATAATAAAATATACATCATTCATACAAGAGGGTCTCTTTTATAGAGCAAGAGACTTGGGGCCCAAGAAAATACAGATATGGAAAGAGAGAAAAGAAAAAAGGCACCCTAATCAAATTTGGCATGAAATCTGTAGCGTCCAGATGAGGAAGGTGATCTTCTAGATGCAATCAGCGGTAGCTGGATTCGGCATGAAATCTGTGGCATCCAAATGAGGCAGGTGATCTTCTAGATATGATTGAGATGCAATCAGCGGTAGCTTAATTTGGCATAAAATCTGTAGCGTCCATATGAGGAAGGTGATCTTCTAGATGTAATCAGTGGCAGCTTAATTTGGCATGAAATCAGCATCGGCCAGATAAGGAAAATGATCATTCAAATCGAAAGGTTGCTTACTCTGCTAGGTGGCATGTGGGCTGCTTGAAGTAGGTATGGCACCAACTTAAATTTAGCAGCTGCTCTGTCTGACTATGATAGCCTTGTCTTCTACTCCAATACTGATGTCTTCTCTTGTAAGCTGATGAACTTACTACATGACTCACATTAAAATAAACTGAACTGGATAGGACTCAATTTAGAATAAAATGAACTGGATGGGACTCAAAATAAACTAAACTTTATTTCCAACTTAAGACTTAAATCATAACTAATTAGATATCCACAGAGGGTTAAGAATCCTCTGCTTGATCCTGATGCCCGCACCATGCAATCTCTTAGGAAATGTGGTCCTCCACATCTCAAACACTTGATTTCACCTCTACGTGAGGTTCTATCACTTGGGGATGCATTGTTATGACTCTTTGTACTAAGGTTTCTCTTGTCTTAGCCTTAAAAATTTTTAGACAAGTCTCATTTCTTCATAACCCTCTCCTTCGTAGCTTGCATATCATTAAAGCCCTTTCCTATCATCAAAGCTTTATTCACCACCTCCTTATAGGTGGTCAACTCAAAAGTAGCCACTCGCTCAGATCAGGTCCCTAAGTCCTTTTTCATACTTTGGAGCTTGAATAACTTTTTCTGCCACTACTATAGGTGCATACCTCGATAATTCTTCAAACTTGGTAGTATATTGTGCCATTGTCATATTGCCTTGGTCAAGACGATCAAACTCTTAAAACTTCTGAAACCTAATGCCCTAAGAAAGTATTTTTCATGAAAAACCTATTAGAACTCCTCTCAGGTGTGCGGCGCATCATTTGGGCCAAGTTTTCCTTTCTTTGTCTTCCACCAATTAACTACCTCACTGAGCAATATGAAGGTCACAAAGTTGACCTTCTCCTCCTTTAGAGAATTCAAGGTCTGGAAGACCTTCTTAATCTCTTTCAACCAACACTCAGCCTTCATGAGGTCAGTAGTGCCCTTGAAAGCTGATGGTGCATACTTCTTGAACTCAGTTAGGCTAACCCGATGCTTTGGTTGAGTTTTGGGATCCAGTAGTTGTTGTTGTAGTTGTTATTGCAATTGTTGCTGCAAGAACTGCTGCTGTTGTAGCTCCATCATCCTGATCATATCTGCCCTTGATGTAACTTGTTGTTGCAGTAGAATATCTAGTAACTGGGTAGTAGTCACATGCCTACTGGGCTGTACCCTAGGTTCCTCCATATTTTGTGCTCCTGATGCTCTTGGTTCTATAGTTCCTACTCTATAGGTATTAGAAACTTCAATTGTGGGGACCATAGGAGGCTCCTCTTGGCACAAACCCCGCACTGGTGAGGCTATGTCACTTCCTTGTGATTGTGAGGGCTCCCATGCAGTTGTGCCATTGGCGCATCGGGTTAGCCTTCTAGGTCGACCATGTCCTCTACCTTGAGCCATATTAACCTTTATACAACAAGGTTCAGCTTCCAATTTAATATCCATATATCAATCAAAATTAATTCACATTTCAAAACTTTTAATTCAAATTAGATTTACATTTTCCCTACTCACTCTCACATCGATCCTAAATCCTAGAATCCTAAACAATGTTTTCATGCCATTTCAGTCACCAATTTTTTTATTATCTCTAATGATCATAAACCTAAGCTCTGATACCATTTCTGCCATGCCCTAAATCCACCATTTGAATTGGCCACATGACATGGCTACATGAACCCTAGGGTAAGCCCTAGAGACCATGCAAGGCTTGATATAAAAAATTCATACTACATTCCATAAAAGCTTTATCATTAAGAGAAAACAATAATTAACATAATTTTTTAAAAAATTGGATAAACATCCACTAATGTCATAAATATAAGTTTATTATTTTCTCTATAATCTTTAGAAAAAAATTATTAAAATAAAATTTATATCTATCTAAGTAATTACAATAGCTGCAAAGTTGCTCCATCCCATTCCATCAAACTAATCACTTCAACCTGTACAAATTTTTTTAACAAATATAATGAGCTCAACAGTTCTGTAAGAATCCCCTACATAAATTTTACCTTCTTACATAGCAAGTTAATATATAATCTTTATGGTATAAATACATGATTATATAAAATCAAACTACTAAACCAATAAATGTTGATGCCATCATGCAATCATATAACGCACATTCAATTACTTCAGACTCAACTAGTCATACATTGGATCCAATTCCACAACGTTTTTAGTTCTAGACTACCATAACCATATTTCAACCCATGGTGGGACACCCACAATGTCACACTCCAGCATATGATGGACAACACTACCCTATTTTTGGCCTATGTGGGGCTCATAATGTCACTCTCTAGCCTATGATGGGCAACACTATCATATTTTGAGCCTATGATAGGGCTCTCACATAGCCAGTTTTGAGCATCAATCCTCATGCACTCATGCATCGCAACCAACACATGGCACATATATCAATGCACCTCAACTCAACCATGCCTGATAGCATATGAATGCAATCAAATAAAAATATTCATGCTTCTTCAAATTTTTAATGATCAGTTTATAATCACATCACATAAGTATCCCCAAAATAATAAACTAAATTGTCAATTAAATTGCAACTTGTACAATTTTAAAATAATAAATTTTCATAAGTCATAGTTAAGCAATATTTTTCAACCAAACCAAAAATTAGGAAATAGCACAAAATCCATAATTCACCCAAATATAAATCACATCAGTAGGTCTATGTGACTTGCATGGATTTCAAACAATTATTAGTTATAAAATGCTGATAAAAATTATGTAGAAGAATTCTTACTTCATAATTCAGCTAACAATCCCTTACTAATGACTTGAATTTGGCTTTGCCCTGTGACGCTAGTCATCCCTTTTAACTGACATAATTCACATATATTTTATTTAACTAATAGAAATAAACTTTAAATAAAAAAATAAAATAAAAATTAATTTCTCTTTCATATCCCATCATTAGGTCTATGCCACAATCCTAGCACTCACCCTCCTCCTCTTCTTTTTCTTTTCTCATCATGGACACCACCGGTGCCCTCTCTCTTTCCTCCACTAATGACCCTCTAAGGACTTACTTCTCTTTTTGGCATCCAACGATACCCCCACGATATAGCACTCCTTGGCAGAAGGGCAAAAGAATAGAGGTTCCTCTTTTTTTCTTCTTTTTCCTCCCTTTTTCTCTTGGCCTCTCCTTTCTCTGACGATGGAGGGCTTTGCCCCTTCCCCTTTTCTCTCTTCTTCTTCTTCTTTTTTTCGAGACGGTGCTAGGAAAACCCTATGCTGCCCACCCCCTTCTTATTTTTTTTTTATACCCGAGGCTCAGGTAGGGGTGGAGTAAATCCTCCCCTAATTCTATGCACACATGGCTACACACATGGGTGGGGTTGGGCCGGCCCACTTTTGGCCGATCCAATCCCAAGCCCTTACACTATGGATATCGAAGGGGTTAGTATATCATGGGCCATAGTGATAAGCATAGGATAACTTTTCTCATGTGCTCTCTATGACTAAAATATCAAATCATCTATTTCTTCCTAAATTAACACGTTTATAAAATTATTATTTAAATAAAAAATTAATTCATTTATTTTTTAATAAATTCATAAATTAGCTATCACTACTTGCTCTATTACTACTACCTAGGGCCAATCATGAAGTAGAGGACATTTTACTTTTATTATATTTTGATGATATAATATAAATATTTGATTTAATAAATTTCTAATTTCATATTTAAATCCATTTCTATTTATTTCACACATCATATTTTTATAAATTATTTCTAATATTATATATAAATAATCAAATTTAACACTAGAATCCATAATTAAAGCTAAATAATGAAAATATAAAATTTCTTTCTAATATTTATTAAATCTTATTTTCATTGATAAAATCATATTTTTAAAATCTTCAATTTTTCTATATTATAAAAAATAGCTGATAATGTAATATATCTATTGTAAAATTAGAGGAGAGCTAAGATAATAACTATCGGATAAAATATTAGTAGGTTTATAAAAATGTTACATAAATTATAGGATAATACAAAATTATTTTAGTGAGAATCTAATATAAGTTCATCAAAGAAGCAAATATTCTAAATATAATAATAATATCTTTATATTTAAAACATGAATGTAATATTAAATATATGGAATTTCATTTATGTTTTATACTCAACTCAACTGATCTAAGCCTTTTCCCAACTACATGGGGTTGGCTACATGAATATGTTTCCTTCACTCTGCTCTATTCGCCATCTATGTTTTATATCTAATAAAAATTATTTATATTTTAATTCATAAATAATACATAAAGCTTTAAAATCTTATTTTTTTCCTTAGACAGTTGTATAATTTAATGGCATCTTTAACTTTATCTATATATATATATGATTCAATAATTTTTAAGCCATTTGAACAATTAAATTTGTAATATAACATGTACATCTAATGTAAAAGAATTTTTTATTTAAGATGGAACATAGATATGACTTGAGTAACTCAATAACAACATTATTATTAGAAGCATTAATTATTTAAACTAATTAAAAAATTATACCTATCAAGTATATGGTACTCAATATCATTTGCATAATATGAGTATAGATGGTGGTGGCACTGTGTGAATATTTAATAATTTAAAACTATTTTTTTTGTATTATTCAATCATGATCAATAAAATGTACTAAAAGCAAATATAAGATATTGCAACCGTGCAAATGCAAATATTAGATGTAAGTGCTATTCTGTTATTAAAATTTTTAAAATATAAAATTATATTTTATAATTAAAATATTGTCTAAAACAATAAGATTTAATATGATTTTGAGAAACCTTTTAAATATAGGATTTAGGATAGTTTTCATATATATTTTAAGTCATTAATTTTTGACAAAGTAAAAGGAATTTCACTATCTATAATAAATTTTTGATAATTAGTTTCTATTTAATTCTTACAAATAAAAAATTTTTCTTATCTAACTTGAGATTAGTTGAGGTCATAAGCTGCACTCTCATGCTTTTTTTAGTGCCTAGCTAAATAACAAAATTTTCTCAAACTGTTGCAGTTGTAGTCCTTGTATACTTTGTAGATAACACAAAGCCTCTTGTTGGCAATCTCCTTGATGTTAAAGTGCAAGCAGACTCCAAAAATCCTAAGTTTAGCCTTGGACTTGGTAGTCGACATGGCATCGATGGCTATTGTGAGCTTGAGAACATTGGCTCTGATCTATGATGTGTCCTATATGTTGCTGTCGGTATTAAAGAACTCCTGGCCATAAGATGGATGAAAGCTATTAGCACTAGACATTGTTGATTATAAATGATAAAAAGTAGAGATCAGAGTGAGAGAGATTAGGACAACTAACAAGATGCTAGAGAGAGATCAATAGAGTTTAGGAGGATTAGAAGGGCTTATAGGAAGATGAAAAAGACATGTAAAAGCTCTTTAGGTTGGAGGGCTTCTAAATGATCAAAATAATTTTAGAAACTATCCATTTATGGCCATTAAAAAGAATAAATAGATCTTTTTAAGCAATAATAATTTTGGATGCCCATTGTAAAACGTGGTTATAGAGTTTAGTGGAAATAGAAAAATTAGAAGTTATAATTTTTGATGCCCATTGGAACCTGAAGGATGCTAAAATGTGAATATAAATTTTAGTAGAGTTGAAAAAATTAGAAATGATCATATTCGATGCCAATTAGAATACTAAAGGACGACAAACCATGGTTATAAATTTTAGCGGAGTTAAAAAATGGATAAATGAAGCAGAATAGTGACTTGAGGAGGAACAACCATCATAAGCTATGGCACCAACAAGAACGATCGAGAGAAAAAGGATTATGTTTAAGATTTTAAAATTAATTTTGAAAACTAAATAAAATAAATCAGATGTATTTATCTTTTTAAGGGATTTGCTATTTATGTCATTCATTATGGTCTTTTTTTTGTCTGGCCTCTATGACCCTGATGGATTGCATCATTTTTGTTTTTGATTTTCTATTACTCAAACTCATTGTTGTTTGAAGAGAACCCTTTATTATTATTTTTCTAACCTTTCTTGCATCTTTTCCTTCATATCATACTAGTCCTTGAGGCAGATTAGCATTCCCACTGTATTAGGTTTTAATTGGTTCATATTGTCGAGCATTTATCCTTCTGCACTAAAAACATATTTTGAAGCTACTGTGGCTATCAGAGGGGTTAGTATATCATGCACTTTCTATCAAACTAAAATATCAAATCATTTATTTCTTCCTAAATTAGAAATTTTATAAAATTATTATTTAAATAAAAAATTAATTCATTTATTTTTTAATAGATTCTAAAATTTACTATCACTACTAGCCCTATTACTACTACCTAGGGCCAAATGTGAAGTAGAGGACATTTTACCTTTATTATATTTTGATCATATAATATAACTATTTGATTTAATAGATTACAAATTTCATATTTAAATCCATCTCTATTTATTTCATACATCATATTTTTATAAATTGTTTATAATATATATAAATAATCAAATTTAATACGAGAATCTATAATTAAAGCTAAATAATTAAAATATAAAATTTCTTTCTAATATTTATTAAATCTTATTTTCAATGATAAATTATATCTTCAAAATCTTTAATTTTTCTATATTATAAAAAATGGCTGATGATGTTATATATCATTTGTAAAATTAGAGGAGAGATAAGATAATAAGTATTAGATAACATATTAGTAGCTTTATAAAAATGTTACAGAAATTATAGGATAATACAAAATTATCGTAGCGAGAATCTAATATAAGTTCATTAGAGAAGTGAATAATCTAAAATATAGTAATAATATTTATATTCCAAACATGAATGTAACATTAAATATGTAGAATTCCATTTATGTTTTATATCTATTAAAAATTATTTATATTTTAATTCATAAATAATACATAAAGCTTTAAATTTTATTTTTTCCTTTTAGAGGGTATAATTTAATGGCATCTTTAACTTATATATATATATATATATATATATATATATATATAAATATTGTATAATTTAAATTTGTAATAAATATGTGCATCTAATGTAAAATAATTTTTATTTAAGATGAAACATAGATACGACTTGAGTAATTCAACAACAATGTTATTATTAGAAGTATTATTTAAGGTAATTAAAAAAATTATACCAATCAGGTATATGGCACTCATATACTATTTGCATAGCATAGATGGTGGTGGCATTGTGTGAATATTCAATCAATTTAAAACTTTTTTTTTGTATTATTCAACCATGATCAATAAAATATACTGAAAAACAAATATAAGATAATGCTGCAGTCCTAGTTCAAATATTTAATGTAAGTGCTATTCTATTATCAAATTTTTTTAAATATAAAATTATATTTTATAATCAAAATTTTGTCTAAAACAATATGATTTAATAGATTTTGGGAAACCTTTTAAATATAGGATTTAGGATAGTTTTCATATATTTTTTAAGTCATTAATTTTTTGGCAAAAGTAAAAGGAATTTCACTATCTATAATTTTAATAATTCTTTTCTATTTAATTCTTACAAATAAAAAAATTTCTTAACTCACCTATTTGTTCAAGTCTAACTTGAGATTAGTTGGGGCCATAAGCTACACTCTCATGCTTCTTTTAGTGCCCAGTTAAATAACTAATTTTTCTCAAAGAGTTGCAGTTGTAGTTCTTATATACTTTACAGATAACACAAGGCCTCTTGATGGCAATCTCCTTAATGTTAAAGTGATAGGCTCCAAAAATCCTAAGTTTAGCCTTGGACTTGGTAGTCGACATGGCATCAATGGCTATTGTGAGCTTGGGGACATTGGCTCTGGTCCCCATATTCTGCTATGTCGATGTTAAAGTTGAAGAACTCTTGACCATAAGATGGGTGAGAGCTATTAACACTAGACATTGTTGATTATAAATGATAAAAAGTAGAGATTTGAGTGAGAGAGATTAGGACAACTAATAAGAGACTAGAGAGCGATTTAAAAAGTTTAGAAGGATTAGAAGGGCTTGTAGAAAGATAAAAAGGATTTAGAAGAGCTCTTTAGATTGGAGGGCTTCTAAATGATTGAAATAATTTCAGAAATAGATCATTTATGGCCATTAAAAAGAATAAATAGATCCTTCTGAGCAAAAATAATTTCCGATGCCCAATGAAAAACTCTAGATTCATAAAACGCGGTTATAGAGTTTAGTGGAAATACAAAATTAGAAGTTATAATTTTCGATGCCTATTTGATCCTAAAGGATGCTAAAACATGGTTATAAATTTGAGCGGAGTTAAAAAATTAGAAGTGGTTATAATTTTCTTTTTTTTTTGTGGCAGTTATTGGACAGTGGATCTTCTTCTAAATTTATTTACCCAAAACATTTCTAATTCCTAGCTTCTGATCGATAAGATAACTGAAAAAAAAAATTCATTTTCTTATAAATGGGTGAATTTTGATGTTGGATTCTTCACTCAGAGAACCTGGTTCTAAAAAGACATTTTCTTCTCTTCAGGTGACAAATTTTTGTCTTCAGTCAATTACCAGTTTCCTAAAGCTGGAAGATTTGACAATGGTTGGATGCTCTCAGATAAGTGATGAAGGTCTGACATTTCTCAACAATGGAAGCAACTCATTGCGGGTAGCTTACAACTTTTAGTGTGTTCTCTTCTCTTGTCAGTCATTCTCTTTTAAATACCAGTAATTATTTATGCGGTGTGATAATCTTAGAAAGGAAAAATTTTCTTGTTGGATTTGCTGATGTTCATTTGATATTTCGTTCACTGTAAATTTTGTATTGAATGATATCAGCTTGTGTCCACAATCTTTGGAGCTATAGATATTACTAAATCATACAGAATTAGATCTGAAGTTTATATTACCGCATGGCACCTCCAGCTTCGCTATGAGTCCTTCGTAGCGGAGCTGGAATTTCCTTCTTGAAGTGCTTCGATACGAAGGAATGTCATGAGCGTCTTTGGCGACCTTCAAAGATCTTTTCAATCACTGCAACGGGAAATTCTCCTCCAAGATTAATGTCTGTGGATCAACTCAAGCTCATGGATTTAGGTCATGAAAGAAATCAGGTTTATATTATGGATTATGGCCTTGTAATTTTTTGTTTTTTTTAATGTAGTACCAAAGGGAAGAACAATGTAAGCTTTGCCGGTGATGAAATTAAGTTTGTTATAATATTTATTTTCCACTTAAACTCTGCCTTAACCTTGCAAATTTCATCACTGTTGTTCACATGGATTTCTTGTTCTCTCCACTGTCATCGTCGATGGAGGACGTATGATGGAAAGTGGAGCGTTGATCTGACAAGGTGGATGATATTTTTAAAATAATTTTGAAGAGGTTGGGTTGCAAATGGATTCGGTCTACCCCTGATCCATTCCGTACGTTAAGCAAGCAAGGTCAAGAATTGAATTTAATATCTTTTCTCTAGATATAATTTGGATCAAGAAAAATTATAGACAAATTGAAACAAAAATCATATTAGATCTTTCTTCCCTTTGGCATTATGGCATTTGTTACTGTAGAGTAGTTTCTTAAATATTGATAATTAATTAACTGTTGAATTTAGTAAAAACAATCAATAAATGTAATTTTTAAGAAATTAAAATACTTGATGCTAATTGGAATACTCAATGATGACTGATTGCACAGAAAGTAGAAACTCTCATATAACAAATTAAATATTAAATATAATATGGGATTAAAAGGTTTGCTCTTGAGAAAGATAAAGTAAATTAAACAACCTTCCACCTTGACTGAGATCTTTCTTTCCCACAACTAGAATCACACATAGCCTCTAGCTTTATACTGCTTGATGTATTATTATGAAAAAAAGTGATATTCTAACTTTAAATATAGATTTTGTATTGACAAAAAAATAAATCCCCGCATAATGCTGCTGAGAAGTAATATTGTGATCATCAAATTAAAATAATTAGATGCTTATCACTAATTCAAAGTCTTAGCCGATTTTTGTGTATATCATAAGAATTGCCAAATGGGAAATGCTAAAATATCATCATCATCATTAACTGCTATATAGTTTCTTAAGCTTCCCATGTGAATTATTTGTTTTGTTAAAGAAACAGAGCAAAATTTGAATACAGGTGCAGTGCATCTGTCTATAAAGGAAAAAAATCTTCAAAAGTCTAACCATAAATGAGGAATCTGCTATAAAACTTTTTTTTACCTATTTATAATCTGACCAACTATCCAATTGCCATATTTTTAAATAACTGATAAGGATCTGCATTTAAAATTACAACAGATAAGGATGATATCTAACTGTTCATGAGAGGGTTCCTTCATCAACTATGGATATGGAACAGTACTTTATCTCCTAACCAAATCCAAGAAGATTATAACTTTGTTTAAAATAATCAACAAATAAATAGGATGTGGGATTATAAGTTTTGAGAAAGATAGGACATTAATTATATAATTAAATAGAACATAGATTAAAACTTTCCAGAAGGATACGTTGCACCGCTTTATTTTTCATAAAAAGCTGGTATTTGAGTTTATCCATGTTCTCTTACCCTTAGGTTGCTTTTGGTGCATTGCCAGCAATCCTGTTAATGCGGATTACCTATAAGATAGATTACCACGGGATGATTGCCAGTAATATTGATTACTGTGTTTGGTATACACAGGTAATGTTATAGTAAATTAATTACTATGTTTGGTATACATAGGTAATGTTATAGTAATATTAATTACCCCTAAATCAAATTCATATACTAAATCAAATGTATTAAAAATTTCTAAAATATCCCTAAATCAAAGTATTTATATATAAGTAGAAGATACTAGATTTAATTTTTTTAAGATTAAAATATATTTTTAATCTTTAAACATTTTTTCAATTTTTTTTGATTCTTAAACTTTTAATTATCATAATTTATTTATTATATTTTAAAAATAATTTATTTTTAATATTTTGTTATATAAAATTAATTAAGATTAATAGAATAATTGATATATTATGATAATATGAATGGATCGATTAGTTGATAGAAAATGTATGTTATTTTTTAAATTTTAAAAATAATGTAATTAGACGTTGTCAATTTTAAATTACTACATTATCAAGGAGATGTTGCTAAGAACACTATTTTTTTATTTTTGCTTTTGTTTTTATTTTAAATTTTTTTCTATTCTATAATTTTCTTTTCTATGGATGGATAATACCGTGATTTATTTTTGTTTGGAGATATGAGAAAAGAGATAATGACGGCGAGACAGGAGAAAGAGAGAAAAAGAAGGGAATGTTATTGTTTGAAGAAAAGATAATTTTATTTTTATAGAAGAGGCAGGGGCAATTTTGTTAAAAGAAAGATTTATTAGATTATAATATATCCGGTAATATAGATAACCACCTCTTCCTGAAGTAAAGTGGTAATCTAGATTACCATTGCAGGATGATTGGCATTTAAATATGTACCAAACATAGCTATCTAGTAGGTCCCATTTAAATTACTGGTAATCTAATATATTACCTACTACCAACGCCCCCTTACTCTTTCCCAATAGTTTACCTATGTTTGGAAAAGGCACCGAAAGAGGGGAGACTCGAGAAAGGCACTGGCTATATAAGGTCATATAGGGATGAAATCGTTTTAGGGATTGATTAGCATGTTCTCTCCTTCTCGCTATCTTCTATACAATTCTTTTCCGGTCTCCTCCTATGTTTCTTTTTTCCACTCCATAGATGAGAAAACAAAACCTAAGCTGAAGCTATCATCCATGGTGACCATTGTTTTGTTATATTGTTTCATACCACCCATACCTAAGTACCTTGCGACCGAGGGCTCAATGCAGACCCTTTGTCGCTAGATAGCAGAGGTCACCTTGCTGGAGGAAGGACTTGTCCGTCTTGCTTGGCAACCTCGCATGTGGCAGTTCTTTCATTTACCACCACCGCACCTCCAGCTTCACTATGAGTTCTTTGGAGTGGAGCCAGAATTTCTCGCCTGAAGTGGTTTGATGCACCGAAATGTCATGGTTGTCTTTGCAGACCTTGGAAGATCGGTTGCAACCGAAACCCTCATCTAAGATTAATGTCTGCTGATCAAGTGAAGCTCATGGATTTAGGTCGTCAAGCAAATTAGGGTTATGTCATTGATTAAAGCCTTGTAAAAGATGTCATGCAGTATGAAAGGGAACTACAATCTAAGCTTTGCCACCGATGAAAGTTTGTTATAATATTTATTTTACATTGATATTTTTCCTTAACCTCATTCTCAAATGGATTGGATCCACCCCTAGCCATTCCGTTCTTAACTTGGTCAGGCCTAACTCGATCATTTAATAGTCTTGAACCCAATTTGAAAAATTAGATCAGGCCTGCATTTTCTAATTTTGAGTTGATCGAACTCAGAGTGTCATTTGGTCTTAGTCACCTTATCAATGATCAAATCACATGCTTATCTCATATTGTTGTGATGATTTCTCTTGTTTATAATTATATGTATAATAATTTTTATGATTTTATGTATAACAATTTTTTTAACAACACAAAAACTCATTCACCATGGGCATCTTTCGAATCATCATCACTCTTCATGGTTAAAGTATACGATACATATTTAAAGTATGACCAGGTTCATCACATGTATAACATTTAGTTGGCACACATCCTCTTCATTGTTGCTGTTAAGGTTAATATTATATCACTATTCCCAAATGTTGTAAATGAAGATGGGTTGTTAAGGTCAATATTATATGACTATTCCTGAATGTTGTAGATTTCTCTTGATACTTTGGGATTCAACTTGAATGCTAGCCTAAAAGGGCCAAGCCTTGTATGTTCATTGACCTCTTCTTCCTTTCGATAATATATTCTTAGAACCTTCTTTATTGTCCCCAAAAAATGGCAATCTGTAGACACCCAAATTGGCTTTGAACTTGTAATAGCCAAAAAAAAATGAGAGAAGGTATTTAAAAATTTCATGAATTAGAGAAAAAACCTAGAGATTGAAGTTGTTCTACGAAAAATTCTTTGAAGTTCAACCTAGTAAGAGATTTAAAGAAAAGATAAAAAAAAAAAAATAGCAAAAAAAATATATTTTGTTAAGCATACCTATCACCTGTAACATCTATTTGCATTAAAAGAACTAAGTCTCCTATGATTATAGGATTTAAGAGATCTTAAATAAATTGCTCTAGTTTCCGCAAATCTTAAAATTCTTATTTGAGTAGAGTTATGAATAGACAAGAATTATAGCTACTTTTGATTGGAATAGGGATAACATTTTAAAAGTATTATCTTTGTTATGTCTCAATTTATAACAATTAAAAATTCAATAAGGATCATCTGCGATCCCTACCATTTTCCTCGACCAATCCTTAAAAACCATTTTTGTTTTATTTCACAATAGAAATGAATGGTTTCTTTATGCTATATTCAAGTTTCTCTCACTTATACCATGGTATGTTACTTGCTAAACTCTATGTAACTAAATCCAAACAAAAATGGTTTCAACATATAAGTATTTCACTTCATTTAAAAGATGGCACAAAAATAGAACACTTGAGAACTATATATTATAGAATTAATTAGGACATAGGCCATACATTTTAAGGTTAAATAAGATCCATAACCAGAATTTGAGAAATATAGTTAAAACAAAAATGGGGACTACTGATAAAATCTATCAATACCCTTCTTCTAGTTGGTCCCAGGCCCATAGTTGCTATCATATATAAAGGTAACCGACTTAGTCAAGATGAGTTCATCAATGATGATATATCATCTTTGAGAAGAGATCCCTCACTATTGGCAAAAGTGCCACTTTTTCTTCCTTCTCACTTTTCATCATGAATTATTCTTAAGCTGACCCAATCTACCATGGGATGTAGACCAATCTAATTAGTAATCACCACATTAGCATTTTGAATTAAAATATTTTATTAAGACGATGGCTTAGCTCTTATCATGGTTAAAGTAAAAGTAAATTTGCTTGGTGAAAATTTTTAAAATTTGTCAACATAGTTAAGCACTTTTGTTAGCGTTCCTACAAATTATTCCTATTTATTGATGTTAAAATCCAACCTTTCATTTGTCAACTAAGGAGGAACGCTTAGCTCGACCAAACAATGTGCTCCATACTAATAGTTTGACTTCTTGCTCTAAAAAAAGCATTATGGGAGACTTTGAGAAAAATCTTTAATGTTCTTCATGATGCTAGTTTGGCTTTTTATCTCAAAGAAAAGCATTAGTGGAATCTCTTTCAAGTCAACTGATATGAAGGAGAAAAGAGTTCCAAGGCTCCTTTGGCAACGACTTCAAGTTCTAAACCACAGATGCCTTCATAGATCTCATGGAGGATATAGTCGGCATGTACAGGGCTAACACACTTGAGGAGAGATTGAGAGAAAGACCTCTGGTGTAGCTACCCATTGAGCACCAGAAATTTAGGAGCTCACCATTTGAGTAGCTTGCCTCCATGGGGTCAGTAGGGAGAGTACCGTCGATGAGGTATTGGGTATATGTATCCATCCAGATGGGCTCTTGGTTGACTGGGAGAGTCTCCTCCACCACGTCGATGCTTGGGGCCTCCAAATGCTCCATGTAAGTCCTTCCTAGGGCACCATCGGTCGAAGTGGCCAGTTAGGACAAGGTGTCAGCTTTGGCATTCTCTCCCCTAGGAATATAGCTGATACTGACGTGAGCAAAGAAAGAGGTCTGTGATTGGACCTTATCCAGATAGCAGGACATGATGGGGTCCCAGGCCTCGTACTCTCCAGCAATTTGCCTGGAGACAAGTTGGGAGTCAGTGAAGGCTCTGAAATGCTTTACTTCGAGCTTCTTTGTGAGCTTTATTCCTGCCAGCAGAGCTTTGTACTCTGCCTGATTATTGGTGGTAGGAAAGAGGAACCGAAGGGTGTACTCCACCATCATTCCTTTTGGACTTGCGAGGATGAGGCTAGCTTCGCTTCCCTAGGAATTTGATGCGCTGTCCACATATAGGATCTAGTCTTCCATCCCATCCTCAGACGTGGTGTCTAAGGATGCCAAGTAGTGCTCCTTCAGTTGCCCTCCAGTCCAAGTGCACTCAACCAGGAAGTCCACCAAGACCTAGAACTTCATGGCCGACCTCGATCAGAATGATAGGTTGAATTCTTCCAACTTGATAGCCCACTTTGCCAATCAACCGGAGGTATCAGGACGGGACAGAATCACCCTGGGTGGTTGGCCCATAAGCACCATGATCAGATAGGCTTGAAAGTAAGGCCTGAGATGTTGAGCGAAGATGATCAGTGCGAAAATAATTTTTTTGATTTTGGAATATTTGGTCTCTGCATCATGAAGTACTTTGCTCATGTAGTAAATAGGTCTCTACGTTCTGTTGATGTTGATGCGAATGAGCATGAAACTGACCACCTCAAAGGATGTTGCGAGGTAGAGGAAGAGCTTCTCTCCCTCCATCGGCTTCGACAGCAATGGTGGAGTCGATAGGAACCCCTTCAATCCTTCGAAGGCTCTCTGGCACTTTTTCGTCCACTCAAAACCATTGACCTTGCATAGGGCTCTGAAGAAAGGCAAGCATCTTTCCATCGACTTGGACAGAAAATGGTTCAAGACTACCACTCTCTCGATGAGCCACTGCACCTCCTTCTTGCTGGCTGGCAGCCTCATGTCGATGATGACACTAATCTTTTCTGGGTTGGCCTCGATCCCCCATTGTGTCACCATAAAGCCCAGAAACTTGTCTGTTGTGACTTCAAAAGCATACTTTCATGGGTTCAGTTTCATCTGATAGTGGCGAAGGTTGCTAAAAGTCTTCGCCAGGTCAGCAATATGGGTGTCAATATGAACACTCTTGGTGAGCATGTCATCCGTGTACACCTCCATGTTGTGCCCAATTTGGTTCTCGAAGATTTTGTTCATCAGCCTCTGATATGTGGCTCCTGCATTTTTTAATTCAAAGGATATTACCTTGTAGCAGTAGACCCCCTTCTTGGTTATAAAGGAAGTGACCTCCTCGTTCATCGGGTCCATCTTGATCTAGTTGTACCCTGAGAAGGCATCCATGAAGCTAAGCGTCTCATGGCTAGATGTGGCATCCACTAGCTGATCAATCCTGGGCAGTGAAAAGTTATCCTTGGGGCAAGCTTTGATAATGTAGATGAAGTCAACACACATCCTCTTGCTCCCATTGGCTTTACGGATCATAACCATGTTGGTCGGCTAGTCAGGGTATTGAGCCTTTTGAATGTGGCTGGTAGTCACTAGCTTGCATACCTCCTTGTCGATGGCCCTCTACCGCTCAGGGGCGAAGCTCCTTTTCTTTTGCTGGACTGGTCGACACCTTGGGTTCATGTAGAGCTTGTGAGTGATCATCTCTATCGGTATGCTCGGCATGCCAGATGCTGACTAAGCAAAGATATCCGAGTTGGTACGTAGGAAAGCAAAGAGTTAGTCTCACATCTCCTTAGGGAGAAGCGCCCCGACTCAGACTGTCCTTGTTGGATCCTTCCCAAGTGGAAAGGTCAACAAGTGCTCGGCTGGCTCTCCTTTCCTCTTCGAGTCTTTGTGATCAAGCAGCTCGAGCACTGATGGAGTTGATGCCTCCTGAAGACTGGGAGCCGTGTGATAACAGAGTGGCATCGGGCTCTATTCCCCATGCATCTCATTGACTCCTCCATTAGTAAGAAACCTTACAAGCAGCCTATTGGTGGAGATAATGATGTCTAAGAGATTCAGGCTAAGACTCCCAAGAATGACATTGTAGGCCAAGGGGACCCGAATGATCAGGAACTTCATGAAGACCATGCTTTAGAATGACAACATCCTAGCTATGACCGAGGGGGTGATCTCTCCCTCCATCCTCACAGAGTCTTCAGTGAAGCCCATCAGGGGTGTAGTTACAGGCCAAAGGGAGTCGAAGGACAAGTTCATTTGAACAAAAAGCATCATAACTGAGAATGTCGACTGAGCTTCCACTGTCAACAAGGATTCTCTTTACAGGGTGTTTCACGATCATCATGGACACAATGATGCTATCATAATTAGGATTGTTAACCCTCTCTAAGTCCCCTTTAGAGAAGAGGATTACAATATCTTACCCTTCATCCCCCGGTGGCCTCTTAGAAGTGCCATCTGTCTTTCAGAAAATCATGGCCACCATCTTCTCAGTTGGAGCATTGTCGATACTGACCTGAGTAGGCAGAGGTGCCAATGGGCCTGGCATAGCTAGGTTCCTTCTCTATACAAATGTTCCTAAGTTGCCCCGCTAGATGAGGTCATCGATTGCCTTCTTTAGCTGATGGCAGTCCTCCGTGTCATGGTCATGATTTTGATGGAAGCGGCAATAGAGGTTCTTGTTGAAGGAGACTCCTGGCTTCATGGGGACGGGCCGCTTGATGGAGGACTCGCCATCGATCTACATTAGGATATGGGATATCAGGGCAAGCAGAGGGGTAAAGTGCTCTCCCCTAAGGATGGGAGCCTGGGGCCGATTGTCCAGCCAGCGAAGAGGCTTAGGCCTCCTGGGTCGAGCCCCACTGGGCTCTGAATGGGCATGTTTCTTGCTAAGCCCTCCATCAGCCTTCCTCTAAGAAGAATCTACTTTGTTGGTGCAGATATAATTCTGTGCATGGCTCAGCAACTCAGCGTAGGAATTGAAAAGCTTTTCTATTGAGGGAGTAAGCGAAGCGAAAAGGGCGGACCCTTGCTTTAAGGCCAGGGTGGCCATAGAGTCATCGAGGTTGTAGACTTCTAGCGCAACTTTCTTGAATCGAGCTACGAAGTCACTTAGTGACTCACCACTTCTTTGCTGGATGGTGAATAGGCTATCGTTCACTCACGAGATCTTCTGGCATGCATCAAAGTGTGCTAAGAAGGCTCTCTCCAACTGCCAAAAGGAGTTGATGCTACGTAATGGTAAACGGGAGTACTAGGTGCACGCAACCTTCCGAAGAATGGCCAAAAAGGCGATGCAGAGGAGGGAGTCAGTCGCTCCCTGGACCAGCATAAAGACCTTATAACTTTTCAAATGGTCTAGTGGATCGATGGTGCCGTCATAGGGGTCCAACTAGGGATGACAAAACCGATTCGAGATCGGCTCCTCCATGACACGATGAGACAGCGGAGGGTGACTATCATAGTCCACCTTCGGTTGATTTGTAATTCTATGGCTAAGCTCCTCCAACTGCTGGTTGTACTCATCTAATCATCACTCGGCCCAGCAATCGATTCGATCGTCGAAGGATCCCTCCCTTGTAGATCTTGAGGATGGGAAGGGGCGATGCCGATGATGATGTCCTTGCTCGGTCTACTTTTCGTGCCATCGCTTAGGGAAATCACTAGCATGATGGGAGGAAGATCGAGGCCTCTTATAGGTCTCCCGATGATGATGCTTGGGTGAGGCACGACGGTGGCAAGCCTCCCTCTGAGGGGATCTCCTGCGAGTTGATTGCTGGCTGGGTTGAGCGACTCCCGCGTCCGATGAGGATGGCCTTGGGCACTGCTGCGCAGCCATCGACTGCTATTGTAGCTCTTGAACCCCCATCACAAGTGATTGATCTTGCAAAGTGAGGGTGGTGATTCGGTCATCCTGAGGTCATGGCGAAGGCAGAGCGGAAAGGTTGGCCTTCTGCTGCACAACCTCCTAATGATGCCCCCTAGCATAGCTGGTGGAAATCTCCTAAGCATGTGTCACCATCATCTTTTTATTTTTAAGGGAAGTGAAGGTCTGCAGCTGATTGTTGTGGAGCTTTCTATCTCCTCGTCTCTCTCCTTCTTGGCGTACCAATCTATTGCCGCCAAATCACCCCTTCTTGAATGTCAGGTACGGACGTGGGTTCAAGAGACGACGAAGATGGGTCTGGGAATATTCAAATGCCTTCCCCTCGAATAGAAATCCTGCAAGAAAGTCCTCGAGAACCGGTTGCTTCGGTAGGGACCCTCCGATGCTCAAGTGTGTTACTTGGGAAACAGTAGTAGAAGTGGACTAAAAGACTTAGCCAAAGAACTTGGAGTTCAGATCCCTTATATCGTTATGAGTGAAGGCTTTTATATATGTTCAAAAATCTCTCTTACCCCTTTTTGGAAGGTTGTTGAATCCGAGACATCATTGTCTGGCAAAGGATAGGCAGCAAGGCTGACAGGATGGGTTGCAACCGCCTCTAAGGTTGTCAGGGGTGGCTTGGCCTACCTCACCCCTGTCAGGTGCAGCACCACAAGTGATAGGTGGGCCTCATCATGTCGGGCATGCGCCATAACTGGCAATAGCCACGTGGGATTGTAGGAGGTTGCTGGGCCACATGGTGGTTGCAAGTATCCGTCGGGCCACGTGGAGACCAAGTGTCGAGGCCGAGGGGGATTCAGGAGTCCCATGGTGTCAAGGCCAAGGGGGACTCGAGATTCCCTCAATACCGAGGCCGAGGGTGCTGAGGCCGAGGGGGACGCAGGAGTCCCTCAGCGCTGAAGCAGAGGAGTGCGGAGGCCTAGTGAGGCCAAGGCCGAGGGGGACTCGGAAGTCTTTGGGCACCGACCTGGCTTGTCCGGGCCTGCCTTCATCAATCACTTAGTCCGTTAGCCCTAACGTAGTTTGATCAGCCACATCAATATGTATAATAATTTTTATGATTTTATGTATAACAATTTTTTAACAGCATAGAAACTCATTCACCATCTCCATGGGCATCTTTCAAATCATCATCACTCTTCATAAAATTCTTCTTTATGGTTAAAGTATAGGATACATATTTAAAGTTTGGCCAGATTCACCACATGTATAACATTTAGTTGGCACACATCCTCTTCATGATGGTTGTTAAGGTTAATATTATATGACTATTCCCGAATGTTTTAAATGAAGATGGGTTGTTAAGGTCAATATTATATAACTATTCTCGAATGTTGTAGATGAAAATGGGTTGTCGGATTTCTCTGGAAACTTTGAGATTCAACTTAAATGCTAGCCTAAAAGGGCCAAGCATTGACTCCTTGTTCCTTTCGATAATATATTCTTAGAACCTTCTTTATTGTCCCCAAAAAATGGCAATATGTAGACACTCATGTTAACTTTAAACTTCTAATAGCCAAAAAAAAAAAGAGAGAAGATGTTTAAAAATTTCATGAATTAGAGAAAAAAACCTAGAGATCAAAGTTGTTCTACGAAGGATCCTTTGAAGTTTAACCTAGTAAGAGATTTAAAGAAAAGATAACAAAAATAAAAAAGCAAAAAATATATATTTTGTCCAGCAAACCTATCATCCATAACATCTATTTACATTAAAAGAGCCAAGTTTTCTAGGATTATAGGATTTAAGAAATCTTAAATAATTTTCTCTAGGTTTTAAAATCTTAAAATTCTTATTTGAGTAGAGTTATGAATAGACAAGAATTATAGCTACTTTTGATTGGAATAGAGATAATCTTTTAAAAATATTATCTTTGTTATGTGTCAGTTAATGATTGAATACCTATTTTATGCTAAATAGAACCAAAGGTATGCCAAATGAGAGGTTAAACCATGCTCCAAGTTTATAACAACTAAAAAATCAATAAGGATCATCTGTGATCCTTACCATTTTCCTCGACCAATTCTTAAAACCATCTTTATTTTATTTCACAATAGTAATGAACGGTTTCTTTATGCTATATTCAAGTTTCTCTCACCATATACTATGGTATGTTGATTGCTAAACTCCATATAACTAAATCCAAACAAAAATGGTTCCAATATAAGTATTTCACTTCATTTAAAAGACAACATGGAATTAGAACACTTGAGAACTATATATTATAGAATTAAATAGGACATAGGCCATGCATTTTAAAGTTAAATAAGATCCATAACCAAGAATTTAAGAAATATAGTTAAAACAAAAATTGAGACTACAGAAAAAATCTATCAATACCCTTCTTCTAGTTGGTTTGAGGCCCATAGCTGCTATCATAAAGGTAACAGATTTAGTCAAGGTGAGTTCATCAACGATGATATATCATCTTTGAGAAGAGGACCCTCACAATTAGCTAGCAAAAGTGCCACTTTTCCTTCCTTCTTACTCTCCATCATGAATTATTCTTAAGCAGGCCCAATTGACCATATGGGATGTAGACCAAGCTAATTAGTAATCACCACATTAGAATTTGAATTTAAATATTTTATCAAGAGGATGGCTTAGCTCTAATTATGGTTAAAGTAAAAGTAAATTTTCTTGGTGAAAAGTTTTAAAATTTGTCAACATAGTCAAGCACTTTTGTTCAATGTTTCTATAGATTATTCCTACTTATTGATGTTCAAATCCAACCTTACATTTATCAACTGAGAAGGAATGCTTAGCTCGACCAAACAATGTGCTCCATACTAATAGTTTGACTTCTTGCTCTTAAAAAAAAGAATTACGGGAGACTTCGAGAAAAACCTTTAATGTCCTTCATGATGCTAGTTTGGCATTTAATCTCAAAGAAAAGCATTAGCGGAATCTCTTTCAAGTCAACTGATATGAAGGAAAAAAGAGTTCCTCAGGCGACGACTTCAAGTTCTAAAGTTTTTGGAAGGGTCCTCTACGCATAAGGTGTGTGGTTATACGAGTATGATATGTAAGGTAGAAAAAAGATCTTTCCTAAGTGAATCAACTAAATTTTCATGCAGATGGGCCAAAAAAATTTAGAGCCGAAACTCCTTTGGGGAAAGGAAGCAGGACAACTAACTAAGAAAGATGAGTGGCATCACACATTATCCCCCGTAGAGCTTGATGCCTTATAAAGCTCGAAACACCTTTAGGAAAAGGAAGTGGGCTAACCAACTAAGAAAGGTTCATGGTATATCATGCATTACTATCTATCTGGCACCAACTAAAAAAGGTCTGTGGCATCACGGATTACTACCTATCTTGCATTGTCATGGCTATCCAATCGAGCCGGCACATTCTCTTTTGTCCATGCTGTTGGTCGAGAATAGATCAACTCATATCAATTAGAATAGATCTGTAATCTAGACTAGAGATTTAAAATATCAAATCTTCTAATATATGATTTTAATTTTAGGTGGAATCAAAATTAAATTATAATTCTATTCGAACAAATGGATATTCCTATGGACCAAATAAGCCTTCAATTCATTGAAGATTAGATTTAAGTACTTTTTTTAGAAAATTATTAGGTTTAAATATTTTTAATTTATTGATAAATAGATTAAATTTGAGTTGATAGATTTTTTTTTATGTTACCTCTGCAACTTGTATTTAATCTCACCTAATATAATTAATAATAATAATAATAATAATAATAATAATAATGATGATGATGATGATAAATCAATTTGGAGCCTGATTCCATCAATATGCCCAGTTGCTCCTGCAAGGGTCTTAAAAAGGCCTCCGCATGAAGAACATGGCCATCATGATTGCCATAGACTAAACATACGCAAGTTAAGAATTTGCTATTAAAATTATTTATTTATTTATTTTGATGATTGCTATTGAAATTATTTGAAATAATTAAAATACATCATGAGAAACGTTGTTATATATTTAACTGAATTAGAAAAATTAGAAGTGATAATCATCGATGCCCACCGGAATGCTCAAAAACGACAAGTTGAAGCGGAACTGAAAACTTAATAAGCAATTAACCTTCATAAATTTCGACACCCATAAGAACCGCAGAGAAAGATGTGTTTTAAATTTGCTGTCGAAATTTATTTTTTACTGGAATTAAAAAACTAAAGGCAAGGTGCCCATTGGGATGCTTAAGGATGATAAATTGGAGCGGGAATTTGAATCTCGAGAAACAATCATCATAAATTTCGACGTGGACGAGAAGAGTCGCGAAGAAATGTGTTATAAATTTGCAGCTAGCAGACTAGAACATTCCAGACAACCGTTACCAAATTAAATGCGACCAGGGACTTAAACGTTTGGGAGGGAGAAAATGAATGGGACGCGGGATGAGAAGATTTGAGAGAAACATAATTAAATAGGTTGGACCGAAGGTTCCAGAAAGGCACCTTGGCCTCCAAGGCCATACGGGGGATGAAGTTAATTGGCATTGGAAATAGTCCATCTTCTCTCCTCCTCCTCATCCTCATATCTTCTGTACCATCTGCCCCCCTCCGATCCTCTTGTGCTTGTTTGTGCCACTCTTATCCGATGAGAAAATGAAAACGAAAACCAAAACCAAAGCTATCATCCATGGTGACTACTGTTTTTTTATATTGTTCCATACCACCTGTTGTCGCGGAAATCCATTCTCCAACTCGGGTGCGCTTCCGGCTCCGGGTCCGAACTCCGATCTCGACATCCGAGATGGAATATGCAAGACAGTCCGCGCTCGTAAAAGATTTCCTTGGGGTTGTCCTCTGCGGGGGACCCTTCAATGCCCAAGTTAGTGGAGATTCACAGCAGGCAGATGTGAGGAGAAGACTTTTCATAGAAGAATCTTCCTCCAAGCTCTCGATCGGAGCTCTAATGGAGTGATCGATTCCTGAAAGCCAAGTGAATGTGCAAGGTAATTCATGCATACCTGAGAGGTTGAAGTGCTGTGGTATTTATAAAGGATCACCTGATTCCCTGGGCGCGTCGTGGGGGCCGAAAGTTGTTATGATTTGAAACGGATTCGAATCGAGTTTGTTACATGATCAGTAGGATATGTATCTTGTCAGTTAGAGGATCGACGGCTAGGAGAGCTGAATGATGCTTTGGGATTCCACGATTGCATAGGCTCTAGGCCACTCCTGGGTATGATTCTCTGTTTGGAATCTTATTCTGTATTAGCGAATAGGGACTCTCCCGTGCCAGATTCCACAGAGGTATTTTGAATGCCGTGGTTGGCCCGGTTGAGGAATAGCTTGATTTTTTGAAGTGTAAAATGGATCGGCTCGAATGATCGAGGAATAAGGATGGCCCAGCTCGGATGACCGAAGTATAAGGATAGCTCGAGTTACTGAGGAATAAGGATAGCTTGGCTCAGATGGCCGAAGCATAAGGATAGCTCGGGTTACCGAGGAATAAGGATAGCTCGGCTCAGATGGCCGAAGCATAAGGATAGCTTGGGCTACTGAGGAAGAAGGATAGCTCGGCTCAGATGGCCGAAGCATAAAGATAGCTCGGGTTACCGAGGAATAAGGATAGCTCGGCTCAGATGGCCGATGTATAAAGGTGGTCTGGGTTGTCAGGGTGATCCGACTTCATCAAAGCTGATTTGATCTTGTCGCTAGAATGTCACGCCAGCTGGCCAGCTGGTAAGTAGGGTGTTTGGATTGGGTGCGACCTCATCACTGATGTGAGCGATCAATAATACAATGATAATTTTACCCCTCATCACATGCCCCCCACTCCCTTGTCCAAAGTGTAATTTCGGATATAGGGAGTAGAATTTTGGAGCAATCTTATTTGGGGGATTCAAAAAGGCAGGCAATGATGATCTCGTAAATGACAGGCTGCTGTTTCGTCATCATTTTTTGCCTCTGCTCGAGGAGGAAATGCTTCGTCTCTAACAAGTCGCGATAGCAGAGGCTCCACATGGCGGAAGTCCTTTATTTCTAGCGCTCATATCGGGGCCTTTGGCGTCTAGGGCTTTCTTTCTAAAGCGCTTATTTAAAGAGGGCCAGGGCGGCATTCCTTCTGCAATGCCCCTTTGTCCCTGCCATAAAGATTTTTCGCTCCTTCTTTGTGCCCTTGCCTGTCTGTTCGTGTCTTACCCCCTATTTAGCCAATATGAGTGGCCCAGGCGATGTTGCTTCTAAGGTAACCCAAGATGATCTGTGTAGGGTCTATCGCCATTACAGAGTTCCTCTAAATGTAGCATTTTTCCTCTTTTCCGTGTTATTTCGAGGATATTTAGTTCGAAGGAGTCCGATAGATCGAAGGGAGTCTGCTCCTAAGATGAGGGCACCTCTCGAGCGCCTCATTGCTATTTATTGATCCTCCTCGGCGAGGGGGCATAACTCTTCGTTTCTAGCGAGCACCCACCGAGGCGGTGATGCGTGGCAAGTTTCTGCGATAGTTACATTGGAATTGATAGCTCGGGTGATCGAAATACCCACCAAAAGTAGTTTAAATACGGTTGGGGGATGCCATCGTTAATCGCTTCTCCTGTTGACCTCCCAAGGTTCGGAGATCGCCCGGCCCGGTCGAGGATTTATAAAAGATTATATTTTACTTGGCATTGCCAAGGTTCGGAAATCGCTCGGCCCGGCCGAGGATTTATAAAAGATTATATTTTACTTGGCACTGCCAAGGTTTGGAGATCGCTTGGCCCGGCCGAGGATTTATAAAAGATTATATTTTACTTGGCGCTGCCAAGGTTCGGAGATCGCTCAGCCCGGCCAAGGATTTATAAAAGATTATATTTTACTTGGCGCTACCAAGGTTCGGAGATCGCTCGGCCCGGCCGAGGATTTATAAACCTGCTTCTCATTGCAGCTATTAAAGAGGATAGCAAAGGTAGAAGCTTTGCAAATATTTAAAAATTTTAATTCAATGGACAGAGTAAATTTGAGAAGGAGAGCATACTCTTATTGATGATATGCGCAGAGATTATCCGAGTTCCATGTCTGGGGAATGGATTTCCCATTTAGGTCTTGGAGTTTATAGGTACCGGGTCTGATTACTTCTGTAATTTGATAAGAACCCTCCCAATTCGGGGATAGCTTTCCTTGCTCCAGAGGTTTTGAGACAGATGCCTTCCGAAGTACTAGATTGCCTGGGAGGAAGAGCTTTCCGTTAACTCTGGTAGAATGATAGCAGGTGACTCTTTGTTGGTAGGCCACCATGCGGATCCGGGCTTTCTCCTTGACTTCTTCTATCAAGTCAAGATAAGTTCGGAGTTGTTCATCATTAGATTCTTCTGAGTAGCCTTCGGTGCAAGGAGAGAGAAGCCCGACCTCCACGGGAATAACCGCTTATGTGCTGAAAGCCATCTTGAAGGGAGTCTGGCCCGTGGAAGTCCTCACAGTGGTTCAGTATGCCCACAGCACATGATAGAGCTCCTCTACCCATCTGCCTTGTGCTTGGTTGAGCTGAGCTTTAATTCCGTGTAAGAGAGTTCAGTTAGTTACCTCGGCTTCTTGATGCGTGTCGTAGCGCAACGATTAAAACACCTTAATTTCACTATTAGAATAGCGAGAGTAAGGGATCGATTCCACAGGGACTTTAGCAATTATCTTGAAATAAATTTATAAATTTAACTAAATAGATAATTATTAGTGCAAAATAATCAAGATATGGTCTATCTTATAAGAGCACGGCCCGTACCTATAGATCACGGCCTGTCCTATAGATCAGTCTAAAATTTAATTGTTATTAAATATAATATAATAACAATTAAACATGAATAGAAACTTTATTTCATATAAATTAAAAAGTCATGAAATTAAGAAGGCAATAAGAAAGCAATAAATTCTCTCTACACCAAACCAAAGATGGGATGGAGTCTTTATTCCTCCTCTGCATGCGCCTCCCGATCACGAACGTCTCTTCTGGAAAGAGAGCCATGAACCACCGATGGCTTAGAACATGGGAACACCTGATCTCCACGAACCACGGACAGAACAAAGCTCTTCAATCCATGGACTCTCCCAATCGCCTAGAACAGAGCACCTCCTCATGGCTGGAAGAAGAGGAAATCACGGCCTGGGTACAGAGAATAGAGCCTCCACGAACACGGACGGCCTTCGAATAGAGGAAGAACACGGACGCCTTCTGAGGATTCTTCCAACCTCCTGCAGACTCCCAATGGCCCCCTCGGATCACCCCTTGCTCTCCCCCCTTTGCTGCTATTTATAGAAGTCAAGACGCGGCCTAGACGCAGAGAAGAACAATTTTTGTTGCCAAAACAGAGAACACGGAAGCAACGAACGGCGCTGAGAAAATCCCGAAGAAATCGTGAATAAAATCCAAATTCCTTCAAGATGAATTTAATTCGTCCAATTTGATAACCTCCTATCTAATTTATTCCGTAATTGGTGGAGAGAAAGATTTGAATTTGAATCGGAGAAGAATCGGCTGAGAGAAAACAGAAATCTGGTGAGAAGACGATGAAGTCGGCACTGGGTTTGCCGACTTTGCTTTAAAATACGTGCTAAAACGGATAAATCAATGAAAAATCAATTCCGGGATCATCTTAAATCCGATTTGAGTGTCGTTTACGTCATTAAATTCCTAAAATCGAGCTCTTCAAATTGATAAGGTTTTACCTAAAATATTATATAAATTATTAAAATATTAAATAATAATAGGTACGTTAAATTATTAATTAATAGGTTTAGTGATAATTATTTATGTGTTTATCACTCCCCCAACTTGAATCTTGCTCATCCTCGAGCAAATAAAAAATTTAGAAATATGTACCAAGCTAGTCCAAGAATTGATAGCTATCTTATAGTTCTTTTTTTTTTTAATTTCTGGTTAGATCATAAGGGAGGTACTTCATTGGATTATTAAGCTTACCCATTTAGTAATAAAGTGTAGTCCATAAGAATTTATAGAAGTCTTCCTTCACCAATTTTTCACTTCTTTAATTAAGTCTTCTAACTTAATTTGGGTTGGGTGTAATGTCTTTTGTAATTTGGTTCTTTATTTATTTATATGTAAAGTCAGTGCAATGTCTTAACCCCTTGCTTTCTAATTAACCCTTGTAGCGAGCTTTAGGCCAATGGCTCCCAAACAATTGGTTTTAGGGCATTAGGTGTAAAACACCCCTTAGACTTACTGACTCGAGTTAAAAAGGCTTTAGGTAGGACTGACTCTACTTAGGTTCTTTTACATTTCCACCTTTTTACGCGAACAACATCACTTTCTTAGGTGACGGAGCCCGGTTACTCAGTGAAAGATGTTAAGAACCTAATTTATTAACTTTAAGAGAGATTTTTTTTTTTTTTTTTTTGAATAACATTTTCACCCATACCCTTATTAAGTAGATTATACTATTAATATCAGTGGTCAGGAGGGTCTAAAATTATTCTAAAAATTTTTCTGGGCTAAACCCTACCTTTTATTAGGTTTTCTTAATAATTTATTCCTCGGTATCTCAAAAATAATCTAACCATTAATTTATTAATAGACTACTTGATTAACTTCTAATCGAGATAGAATTTGGTACACACATCTGATTATAGTTTTAGTCGAGGATTTACTATTCTTTTTCCTCCCCCCCAACTTCATTTCCATTGTCCCTAATAGAACAAAAATTAATTTTAAGGAAAGATACTACCTGGTAAAGTATTTGAAAGTTGGAAGTTTCATTGTTGCCATCTTCTTTCAATCTGCCTCTGTTGCTCTTCTTTGGTCATGCTAAAAGAACATACTAAAAGAACAAAAAATTAAAAATAGCTAATAAACTGGGTTGCCTCCCAAGAGCGTTAAGTTTAAAGTCTTCAGCCAGACTGTGCTACTTATTATGATATTGTTGGGTTCACAAGATCAATTGATTCAACAACTTCTCCATCATTAATTTCTTCTATATATGGCTTCAACCACTGGCCATTTACTTTGAATGTATTTCCCTGCTTGGGGTCTTTAAGCTCTACAGCTCTATGGGGAAATACTTGAGTTACTATAAAAGGTCATTCCATCGTGAATGAAGTTTTTCAGGAAAAAGATGTAATCTTGAATTGTAAAGCCATACTTTTTGATTCGGTTCAAAAGTTTTTCTACTAATAAATTTGTCATGATATGCCTTGGTTTGTTCTTTATAAATTTCTGAGCTTTCATATGCCTCATCTCGTAGCTCTTCTAACTCATTCAATTGGAGTTTTCTATTGACACCAGTATTTTTCATATCATAATTAAATTGCTTGATAGCCCAAAATGCACGATGTTCTAATTCTATAGGTAAATGACAGGCTTTTCCAAATACGAGCCTGTAAGGAGACATTCCTATGGGAGTTTTAAATGCAGTACGATAAGCCCATAATGCATCATCCAAACGTTCTGACCAATCTTTCCTATCGGGTCTCACCGTTTTCTCAAGGATATTTTTAATTTATCTATTTGATATTTTAACTTAGCCACTAGTTTGGCGATGATAAGGTGTAGCTACCTTATGAGTAATTCTATATTGTTCATTAATCCTTCAAAGTGTCTATTCGTGAAATGTGTACCCCCATCACTAATTATAGCCCTTGGGCATCTAAAACGACTAAAGATATTATGCTGAATAAACTTGATTACAACTTTATGATCATTAGTTCGAGTTGCCATGGCTTCAATCCATTTTGACACATAATCAACTGCCACTAGAATGTATTCAAATCCAAAAGAGGAAGGAAATGGGCCCATAAAATCAATACCCCATACATCAAAAATTTCTACAACCAAGATAGGGTTTAGGGGCATCATGTCTTTTCAAGATATATTTCCTGTTTGTTGATATTGAAGACAATTACGGCTAAATTCATGTGCATCTTTAAAAAGAGTTGGCCAATAAAACCCACTTTGTAGTACCTTTGCTGCAGTTTTCTTTTCACTAAAATGTCCCCCACAGGCAAGAGAATGGCAGAAGTTAAGTATACTTTTTAATTCACTTTCGGGAACACATCGCCTAATCACTTGATCTGAGCAATACTTAAATAATTCAGGGTCTTCCCAAGAGTAATATTTGACTTGTGAGAAAAATCTATCTTTTTCTTGTTTTGTCCAGTGGGAAGGTACTTTTCCTATTGCGAAATAATTCACAATGTGGGCAAACCAGGGAAGACTGCTATGAAAAATTGAGAATAGTTGCTCATCAGGGAACTTATCTCTGATTATTTCTTTATTGTATTCCACTGAGATCCTAGAGATATGATCTGCTACCATATTTTTAGAACCCTTCTTATCTAAGATTTCTAGATCAAATTCTTGTAGTAGAAGGATCCATCTAATCAGTCTGGGTTTTGTATCCTTTTTTGATATAAGATGCCTCAACGCTGCATGATATGAGTAAACTAAAACCTTAGACCCTACCAGATATGATCTAAACTTTTCTAGGGCAAACACAACTGCTAGTAATTCTTTTTTAGTTGTAGTATAGTTCATTTGTGCATCTGAAAGAGTTTTGCTAGCATAATAAATTATATGAGGTTCTCGATTGAGTTTCTATCCTAAAACTGCCCCTACAGCATAATCAGAAGCATCACACATGATTTCGAAAGGTATGATCCAATCTGGGGGCTTGATAATTGGTGTAGTGGTCAAAGCAGTTAGAAGGATGTTATAGGCTGTTAGACAATCTTTATCAAAACTAAAAGAACTATCCTTGGTCAACAAATTACACAATGGTCGACAAATTTTACTGAAATCTTTAATGAAACATCTATAAAAACCAGCATAACCAAGGAAAGATCGTACTTGTTTAACTGAGGTTGGGGGTGGTAGATTTGAGATCAATTCAACCTTAGCTTTATCAACCTCAATACCTCGCTCTGAAACAATGTGTCCGAGCACAATTCCCTCACGAACCATAAAATGGCTCTTCTCCCAACTTAGGACTAAATTCATTTCCATACATCGTTTCAGTACCTTAGTCAAGTTCTCGAGGTAGCTATCAAATGATGCACCAAAAACTAAGAAATCATCCATAAATACTTCCAAAAATTGACCAATCATATCAGAAAATATGGCCAACATACATCATTGAAAAGTGGCTAGTGCATTACAAAGACCAAACGGCATGCGTCTAAAGGCAAATGTTCCAAAGGGACAAGTGAAGGTGGTCTTTTCTTGATCTACAAGAAATACTAGGACTTTATTGTATCCTGAATATCCATCTAAGAAACAAAAGAAACTTTGTCCCGCTAGCCGTTCTAGAATTTGATCGATAAAAGGCAAAGGAAAGTGGTCTTTCCTAGTCACGGCATTCATCTTTCGATAATTATACACACTCTCCAACTAGTTGATGTCCGAGTAAGAATTGATTCGCCCTTTTCATTTTTAATCACAGTAATACCTAATTTTTTAGGTACTACTTGGATTGGACTGACCCATTGGCTATCTGAAATTGGATAAATGATACCAGCATCAAGCCATTTTACTACTTCTTTCTTAACAACATCCCTCATATTTGGATTTAGCCTTCGTTGCATGTCTCTATGTGGTTTGGCTTCAATTTCACTATGAATGTGGTGCATGCAAATGGAAGGGTCAATTCCCTTAAGATCAGCTATTGTCCATCCAATCCCCTCTTTATGTTATTTAAGTACATCTACCAATTTATCTTCCTGCTCAGAGGTTAGGGTAGATGCAATGATTACTGGAAGGGTATCATTGGGTCCAAGGAATGAATATTTTAAGTTATCTGGAAGAGGTTTCAATTCTAGTTGGGGTGGTTCTTTCAAGGATGGTATTAAAGGGTTTGGTTTAGTTGGAAGTGGTTCATATTTTATAGTCCAAGGAGGGATGGTGTCAAACTTAGGTGGTTCTAATAATACGTTTATCTCTTTGGTGTACTCATCAATATCAAAGTCATCTATTCCAAAATGTGTAAGACATGTTTGTAAAGGATCTGAATCAATCAAACTTTGGAATTTTTATCTACAACTTCCTCTATCATGTTTACTTCATTTAAATCATACATAGGTGGTCCTTGGGAAGCATTAAAAATATTTAATCTCATCTTCTTGTTTCCAAAAGATACATCCATCACACCTGTTCTACAATTTTTGCATGCATTAGCGGTAGCTAGAAAAGGTCGTCCAAGGATTATGGGAATTTGGTTAGGATTACCGCTAGATTCCATATCTAACACTAGGAAGTCGATAGGAAAATAGAATTCATCCACCTTTACTAATACATCTTCAATATTCCATGAGGTTCTTTGACTGATCTATCTGCCAATTGTAGTGTTACTGTAGTGGATTTCAACTCTCCAAATCCAAATAACTCATACACTGAACTTGGGAGAAGGTTTACACTCGCACCAAATCTAATAATGCTTTCTTGATTGTAAAGTTTCCTATGACACATGATATAATCGGGGTACCATGATCTTTTAGTTTGGGTGGGGTTATTTGCTGAACAACTGAGCTGACTTGCTCAGTCAAATGGATCTTTTTTGGTATTTGTAACTTTTCTTTCCATTTTTGTGTGCATAGATCCTTCAAAAATTTGGCATAAGCTGGAACTTGCTTGATAGCATCAAGAAGAGGTAAGTTTATTTGGACTTGCTTAAATAACTCCATAGCATCTCATTCATTTTTATATTCTTCTTATCTGAAGGCAAAGGAGATTCTAAAGCACTAGGGAATGGGGCTTTAGGTGTGATTGCTTGATCATTGAATTCCTTTTCCTCTTCATTTCTTCTCTTTTCTGGTTTAGCCACTTCTAATTTCTGGGTTGGTTCAGGTGGGTTCAATGCTTTTCCACTTCTGAGAGTCATGACTGATTTAGCATGTTCTGGGAATTTGTCAGGACTATTGGAACTCTTAGCCATGAATTGTCCTTTCGGGTTATCGATAGGCTGACTAGGTAACTTACCCTCCTCCCTTCTACTGAATGCTATGGCTAATTGACCTATCTGAGTTTCTAGTTTTGCAATAGATTGTGTGTGGAGTGAAGGATTTGAGTATTCATTTCTAGCCCTTTCAATGCTTGTAACACTTTGTCTTTAAAAGTAGGCTGATTATTCGGTGGAGGTTGTGGGATGTTTGGATATTGTGAATATGGCATGCTTCTAAAATTGGTTTCTTGATAATTAGGTCTGATCGATGATGAATTAGTTACAGGTTGAGGTTTTCAAGAAAAATTTGGGTGATTTCGCCAGCCAGGATTGTAAGTATTTGCAAATGGATCATTTCCTGTTCTAGGAGCTAATCGGGTTTGGGCTTGGTGGGCTTGCTCTTGAACAAGTTCAGAAATTGGTATGCAGCTGGCATTCACCTATAGAATGGGTTGGACTCGAACAAATTATGCAGACCTCATGTAATTGAGTAGATGGGGAAGAGATGTTTCCAACTTGTAGAATCCGATCAAGTTTATGGGATAATTCATCTACCTTAGTATAGATATCTGTAGAATGACCTATTTCATATATTCCACCTCTTTTAGGTCCTATGGGAGGGTCTCGACGAGCAACTGACATGTGATGTAATGAATTCTCACTCAATGTCTCAAAGAGTTGCCAAGCTTCATGTTCATTTTTTAACATAAATGTCCCACCACATGAAGCATCAACCATTTGCCGATGCTTTTCTGATAATCCATCATAAAAGCACTGAACCAGTTGCCATTTGGGTATAGCATGATGTGGACATTTTCTAATCAGTTCTTTGAATCTCTCCCATGTCTCATGGAACATTTCTCCATCTGTCTGGAAAAACTTGTTATAGCTTTTCTAATTTGATTCATTTTTCCTATAGGAAAATATTTCTTAAGAAATTCTCTCTGAAGATGATCCCAAGTTGAAATTATAACAGTGTCTAAGTGAATTTAACCAATACTTGGCTTTATCTTTTAGGGAAAAAGGGAATAACTTAAGCCTAAGTGCATCATCAGAGAAATTTTGAATCTTGACAGTTGAGCAAATTTTCAAGAATTCATCTAAGTGTTTGTAGGGATCCTCATTTGTAAGTCCATAGAAAGATGGTAACATTTGGATTACACTTGACTTAATTTCATATTGGACAGCCTCTACTGGAGGCACTTGAATGCAGGGAGAGTAGGTATACCTTGAAGGAGTGAAATACTCTTTTAACTGTCGTGGTTGATTATTTTCGTTATTAGGATCCATAATTCTGAGTCTGTTTGCTCTAATAGTTCTTTCTATCTCAGGATCTAGGGTATAAGGTTGGGTTGCAACGATCGGCGACCAAGCATACACCCTAACAATGACTCTAAAGCAAACAGTAATTTAGTTTTTTTTTAATAGAAGAAAAAGAGGGAAATTCTAAAGAAAATATCCTAAAAATTTTTAGAACTACGAGGAATGAATAATTTAATTAGGGTTTAATAATTCTTAGCAATCAAGTTAGCAAAGATTAGACTATCTATTCTAGGTTTACCCTAGATCTAGACAGCTCCTAATTTCCAAGACCGTCTTGTCCTATTGAGCTCGAAGTCCTTAGGGGCTGATGTCTAATTAATTTTAGAGTTAAAGGTTTGGGTTAATGTAGAATGAAGGATGTGGTTTGTGGGCTAAGGAAGGGTGATGAAATCCCCACCTTATCTTGATTAAGGGTTTGTGCCCTTAAAGTTAATTATGAAAATTCTATGCAACAAACAGATGTCCAACTCTTAAAATTATCAAACAAAATTAATCTAATTATTTATTTTTTTTAGATTTTTGTGATTAGGTTTCTAATTTCCTAATAAATTATGAGATGTCAATGGAAAATTTTGAGTTTTGCAGAAAATAAATCCACCTAAGTCAATCTAAGCATAGAAATAAAATAATTATTTTATTTATATATTTTATTTTTATAAATTTTTATAATTTTTTTTTGTTTCCTTAAATTAATTATGTTTTATATAAGGTGTCTTAGGGTTTTCTTTCAAGTTTTTTTTTAATGTTAAAAAGAAAATATGCAATTCTAACAATTAAGGAAATAAAATAAAGACACAATAACTATTCAAAATTAAGAGAAAATTAATCTAATATATATATATATATATATCAAAATAACACACTTAAGTCCCCGGCAACGGCGCCAAAAATCTGATGCGTGTCGTAGCGCAACGATTAAAACACCTTAATTTTACTATTAGAATAGCGAGAGTAAGGGATCGATTCCATAGGGACTTTAGCGATTATCTTGAAATAAATTTATAAATTTAACTAAATAGATAATTATTAGTATAAAATAATCAAGATATGATCTATCTTATAAGAGCACGGCCCGTACCCATAGATCACGGCCCGTCCTTTTAAGTATAGATCAGTCTAAAATTATTTTCACTTAAATATAATTTAATAATAATTAAACATGAATAGAAACTTTATTTCATATAAATTAAAAAGTTATGACATTAAGAAGGCAATAAGAAAGCAATAAATTCTCTTTACACCAAACCAAAGATGGGATGGAGTCTTTATTCCTCCTCTGCATGCGCCTCCCGAATCATGAACGTCTCTTCTTGGAAGAGAGCCACGAACCACCCGATGGCTTAGAACATGGGAACACCTGATCTCCACGAACCACGGACAGATCAAAGCTCTTCAATCCATGACTCTACCAATCGCCTAGAACAGAGCACCTCCTCACGGCTGGAAGAAGAGGAAATCACGAACTGGGTACAGAGAACAGAGCCTCCACGAACATGGATGGCCTTGGAATAGAGGAAGAACACGGACGCCTTATGAGGATTCTTCCAACAAGACTCCCAATGGCCCCTCGGATCTCCCCTTGCTCTCCCTCCTTTTCTGCTATTTGTAGAGGTCCAGACGCAGCCCAGACGCGGAGAAGAACGATTTCTGTTGCCAAAACAGAGAACGGAAGCAACGAATGACGCTGAGAAAATCCCGAAGAAATCATGAATAAAATCCAAATTCCTTCAAGATGAATTTAATTCGTCCAATTTGATAACCTCCTATCCAATTTATTCTTAATTGGTGGAGGAAAGATTTGAATTTGAATCGAAGAAGAATCAGCTGAGAGAAAATAGAAATCTGCTTAGAAGACGATGAAGTCGGCACGGGGTTTGCCGACTTCACTTTAAAATGCGTGCTGAAACGGATAAATCAATGAAAAATCAATTCTGGGCTCATCTTAAATCGATTTAAGTGTTGTTTGCATCATTGAATTCCTAAAATTGAGCTCTTCAATTGATAATGATTTTACCTAAAATATTATATAAATTATTAAAATATTAAATAATAATAGGTATGTTAAATTATTAATTAATAGGTTTAATGATAATTATTTATGCATTTATCACTTCTCCATTAGCTTGAGGATGTCTGACCAAAGTTAGGTGATGAAGAATGCCATGATCCTCATAGAACTCCTGGAACTTGGGATTGTCAAACTGCTTCCCATTGTCGGTGATGATAGTGTGGGGAAGGCCGAAACGGCTGATGATGGACCTCCATATGAAATCCTTAGCTCGAGCCTCTATTATTTGGGTGACTGCTTCAGCTTCAACCCACTTAGTAAGATAATCAATTGCAACGAACAAGAACTTTCTTTGTCCCATTGCGAGGAGAAAAGGGCCAAGAATATCCATTCCCCACTTGGCGAAAGGCCAGGGGATGATATGGAAGTCAGGTGGGCAAATGGGAGCCTTTGGATATTTGAGTGTCGTTGGCATGCATCACAGGCTCGAACAAGGTCATCTGCATCCTTCTGCATCATCGGCCAAAATATCCTTGGCGTAGCACTTTGTGGCATAGGGCACGGCTGCCGAGGTGGTTGCCACAAATGCTTTCATGAACCTCCCAAAGAGCATAATTGGCTTCTGATGGATGGAGGCATTTGAGCAATGGCATGGAGAAGGATCGCTTATACAGCCGATCATCGATCAGGACATAGTGAGATGACTGCATCTTTAGCCTCCTCGCTTCTCTTCTATCAGTGGGTAGCAACCCTTCTTTGAGATACTTGTGCAGGGGATCTATCCAGGATGGTTCAGTGTCAATTTGCATCATCTGATCAGCATCGGTAATGCTGGACTTCTCCAGAATTTCCATGTGGAAACTCTGTTCAAGGTCCATTGAGTTCGTTGTCGTCAGATGAGACAAAAGGTCGGCGCGTGCATTTTCAGCCCTTGGAACCTGGATGATCTTAAATTCATTGAAACAAGAAGATAGATCGCGCACCTTCTAAAGATATCAAATCATGTTTGGTTCTCAAGCTTCAAATTTGCCTCGTACCTGGCCCACCACTAATTGAGAGTCAGTATAGGCATTCAGTTTTTCAACTTTGAACTCACGGGCGATGCGGAGCCCGGCGAGCAGGGCCTCATATTCTGCTTCATTATTTAAGGCTAGGAAGGAGAAGTGGATGCCATATTCAAAAGTAGCACCCTTCGAGCTGGTGAGGACTAGACCGGCAGCAGAACCGCTTGCGCTGGAGGATCCGTCAGCATGAAGTAACCATGGAGCATAGGGCTTTGGTTGCCCAAGGGTGTCCGGAGCAGAACCATCTTCGGGCACAGTGCATTCGAGGAGCAAATCCGCCAGGACCTGGGCTTTGATGGCCAGATGAGGCTGGTACTGAATGTCATGCTCACTTAGTTCGATAGCCCACTTGGTCATTCTCCCCGATGCTTCTAGACGATGGATGATTGCCTTGATAGGTTGGTCAGTTAGGATGGTGATGGTGTGCGCTTGGAAGTATGGCCGTAGCTTTCGGACCGATGTTACTAGGGCCAGAACCATCTTCTCCACTCGAGTGTACCTTGTCTCAGCATCTTTGAGCAATTTGCTGACATAATAAATAGACTTTTGAATTCTACCCTCTTCTCTGATTAGCACCGAGCCAACATCATTCTCAGAGACCGCGAGGTACAGGCTCAGCGTTTCGCTTGGCTTTGGGCTACTGAGGAGAGGAGGTGAGCCAAGGTATTTCTTGAGGTCTTCAAATGATTTCTGGCAATCTGAGTTCCATTGAAAGTTTTTGGTTGACCGAAGAGCTTTGAAGAAAGGAAGGTACTTTTTGGCTGATCGAACAATGAAGCGACTAAGGGCCGCTATCCTTCCGGTGAGGCGTTGCACATCCTTGATCGATCCAGGAGGGGCCATCTACCGCAAGGCCTGGATCTTTTGGGGATTCGCTTTGATGCCCCGCTGAGAGACCATGAAGCCAAGGAATTTCCAGAGTTGACCCCGAAAGCACATTTGTAGGGTTGAGCTTCATTTGATACTTCTGAAGCATCTTGAAGCTTTCCGCAAGGTCCTCGATATGGTGGGATGCTTCCTTGCTCTTTACTAGCATATCGTCAACATACACTACAAAAATACTGAAATAGCGATGCAAGTTTAGCGACGCATAATAATTGCGACCACTTTGCGACGTCTCTGTGACAATAAAATATTGCGATGCAATTAGCGACGCATTAGCGACTCAATTAACCAAAAAATCAAAAAAAAATTAATATTTTAATATTGCAATGCAAATAATGCATTGCAATATTTTTAAATTAATTTTTTATGAAATTTAAATATTGGAAAAAAATATTGCGACGCAGCTCAGTGCGTCGCAATTTTTTGTAACAGAATTAAATATGTTAAATAGCGACACATTAGCGACGCAATAAAATAGAAAATTAGAGAAATTATTTTTAATTTAGTGACGCACCAGTTGCATCACAAATAATTTAAATGAAATTAATTTTTATAAAATTTAAATATCAGAAAAAAATATTGCGACGCAACACAGTGCGTCGCAATGTTTTTAAAAGAATTAAATATATTAAATAGCGACGCATTAGCGATGCAACAAACCAAAAAATTAAAAAAATTATTTTTAATTTAGCGATGCACCAATTGCATCACAAATAATTTAAATGAAATTAAATTTTTTAAAGAATAAATATTTAAAAAAATATTGCGATGCATTTAGTGCGTCGCAATGTTTTAAAAAAAATTAAATATTTTAAATAGCGACGCATTAGCGACGCAATAAACCAGAAAATAAATTAAAATTATTTTTTAATTTAGCGATGCAATAAATGTGTCACAATTATTTTAAATAAAATTAAATTTTATAAAGTATAAATATGAGAAAAATAATTGCGACGTAACACAGTGCGTTGCAATGTTTTTAAAAAATTAATTATGTTAAATAGCGACACATTAGCGACGTAATGAACCAAAAAATTAATTAAGGAAATTATGTTTTAATATAGCGACACTTGTTGTATCGTAATTATTATAATTAAAATTAATTTTTTATATAATATAATTATCATATTAAAAATTACCATGCTACCCTTTGCATCGTAATATATTTAAAAAAATTAATTATGTTAAATAGCGATCTATCCAAAATCGATCGTGACCGATCGGAATAAGGGCTTGGATCGATCGCAACCCTCGGATCGTCGCCGATCAGACCGATCGCCACGGTTCGAGATCGATCGTGGCCGATCGGGATCACGGCTTGGATCGATTGGAACCGTCGGATCGCCAGCAATGTCGGACCGATCGCATTGGTCTAGAATCGGTCATGGCCAATCGGATGAGGGCTTGGATCGATCGCAACCGTTGGATCGTCACCGATTGGACCGATCGCCATGGTCCGAGATCGGTCGTGGCCGATCGGGATCACGGCTTGGATCGATCGCAACCGTTGGATCGTCGCCGATCTTGGACCGATCGCAACGGTCCGAGATCGATCGTGGCCGATCGGGATCAGGGCTTGGATCGATCACAACCGTTGGATCTTTGCCGATCGGACTGATTGCCATGGTCCGAGATCGGTCGTGGCTGATCGGGATGAGGGCTTGGATCGATCGCAACTGTTGGATCGTCATCGATCGGACCGATCGCCACGGTCCGAGATCGGTCGTGGCCGATCGGAATCACGGCTTAGATCGATCGCAACCATCGGCTTGTCGCCGATCTTGGACCGATCGCAACGGTCCGGGATCGGTCATGGCCGATCGGGATCAGGGCTTGGATCGATCGCAACCGTCGGATCGTCACCGATCGGATCAATCGCCACGGTCCAAGATCGATCGTGGCCGATCGGGATCACGGCTTGGATCGATCGCAACCGTCGGATCGTCACCAATCTTGGACCGATCGCAACCGTCCGGGATCGGTCGTGGCCGATCGGGATCAGGGCTTGGATCGATTGCAACCGTCAGATCGCCAGCGATCTTGGACCGATCGCAATGGTCCGGATCGGTCGTGGCCGATCGGGATCAGGGCTTGGATCGATCACAACCGTCGGATCTTTGTCGATCGAACCGATTGCCATGGTCCGAGATCGGTCGTGGCCGATCGGGATGAGGGCTTGGATCGATCGCAACCGTTGGATCGTCACCGATCGGACCGATCGCCACGGTCCGAGATCAGTCGTGGCCGATCGGGATCACAGCTTGGATCGATCGCAACCGTCGGATCGTCGCCGATCTTGGACCGATCGCAACGGTCCGGGATCGGTCGTGGCCGATCGGGATCAGGGCTTGGATCGATCGCAACCATCGGATCATCGCCGATCGGACCGATCACCACGGTTCGAGATCGGTCATGGCCGATCGGGATCACGGCTTGGATCGATCGCAACCGTTGGATCATCGCCGATCTTGGACCGATCGCAACCATCCGGGATCGGTCGTGGCCGATCGGGATCAGGGCTTGGATTGATCACAACCGTCAGATCTTTGCCGATCGGACCGATCACCATGGTCCGAGATCAATCGTGGCCGATCGGGATCAGGGCTTGGATCGATTACAACCGTCAGATCGCCACGATCTTGAACCGATCGCAACGGTCCAGGATCGATCGTGGCCGATCGGGATCAGGGCTTGGATCGATCACAACCGTCGGATCTTTGCCGATCGGACCGATTGCCATGGTCCAAGATCGGTTGTGGCCGATCGGGATGAGGGCTTGGATCGATCGCAACCGTTGGATCGTCACCGATCGGACCGATTGCCACGGTCTGAGATCGATCGTGGCCGATCGGGATCAGGGCTTCGATCGATCGAAAACGTCGGATCACTTATAATTACTTAAAAAAAGAAGTTATAAAAAAGTTTTAAAAAATATTTTAAAATTATTGCATCGCAATGTTTTTAAAATAAATTTATGTAATTAAAAATTTTATAAAATATATTGTGACACAATTTTTCATCGCAATTATTAACATTAATTATAAATATTATCATTTATAAATATTAAAAAATTATTACGATGCCTTAGCGACACATTTTTAAAAAAAAAATAAATAAATATTGCAACAAAATATATGCATCACAATTATATTATTAAAATACATATAGCTGATTAAAAATATTAAAAAAATTATTGCGACGCATTTTTGCATCACAATTATTATCATAAATTTTAAATATTATCATTTAAAAATATTTAAAAATTATTGCGATGCACTGATTACATCGTAATTATTGTAATAAGTTATTATTTAATCAATTTAAAATATTAAAAAATTATTACGATGCCTTAGCGACGCAATTCTTAGAAAATAAAAATAAATTTTCTACCGGATGTTGGCGCCAAGTTAGCGATGCAATTATTGGCATCGCTATTTTTTCATAAATTAATAATAAAACCATATTAACGATGGATTAGCGATGCACTAATGCGTCGCTAAGACATAATAAATTAAAAAAAAAATATTGCGACCATATAGCGACGCAACTAATTGCATCGCTAAGTACTTATATATAAGCCAGCCTTCTCTTCTTCTTCTTTCCCGTCTTGACCTAGCCACCGCCGTGCTCTAAAAATTTCCGGCTCCCACCTCGCTGCTCCGGCGCCTCCCCTGTGGTCCTCCGGCTCCCCGGCATTCTCATCCGACTCCGGCTTCTTCTCTCGACCAAGGTAAGCCCCTACACTCTAAAAAAAATTTTTTTTAATGATTTCCCTCCGGCCACGGCCGCTGCCGTGGCCGGCAGTGGCCTGGCCACGGTGGCCAGGCCACTGTCACAAAAAAAAAAATTTCTTAACAGGGGGCGCCAGGGGTTTTCCCCCCCCCCCCCCCCCTTTTATTTCTTGTCCAGCCACGGCCGTGGCCGCGGTCGGACAAGGCGACCACGGCCGCTGCCGTGGCCGTCTTCTCCGGCCACGGCCGCTGCCGTGGCCGGCAGTGGCCTGGCCACGGTGGCCAGGCCACTGTCACAAAATTTTTTTTTTCTTAATAGGGGGGGGAACCGCCCCGCCCCCCCTTTTATTTCTTGTCCGGACAAGGCGGCCACGGCCGCTGCCGTGGCCGTCTTCTCCGGCCATGGCCGCTGCCGTGGCCGTCTTCTCCGGCCACGGCCGCTGCCGTGGCCGGCAGTGGCCTGGCCACGGTGGCCAGGCCACTGTCACAAAAAAAATTTTTTTTTCTTAACAGGGGGCGGGGGTTTCCCCCCCCCCCCCCCCCCCCCCTTTTATTTCTTGTCCGGCCACGGCCGGACAAGGCGGCCATGGCCGCTGCCGTGGCCGTCTTCTCCGACCACGGCCGCTGCCATGGCCGGCAATGGCCTGGCCACGGTGGCCAGGCCACTGTCACAAAAAAAAAATTTTTTTTTTCTTAACAGGGGGGGAAACCGCACCGCCCCCCCCTTTTATTTCTTGTCCGGCCACGGCCGTGGCTGCGGCCGGACAAGGCGGCCACGGCCGCTGCCGTAGCCGTCTTCTCCGGCCACGGCCGCTGCCGTGGCCGGCAGTGGCCTGGCCACGGTGGCCAGGCCACTATCAAAAAAA